>VYZW01041006.1:5164-17517 GCA_013401315.1 Balaeniceps rex | reverse complement strand
TTCAAACTCCATCCTGCCATGACCGTTATTTGGTGTGTTGAGGCAGTTGTCTCATCCAGTGCTTTCACAAAGTGCTTCCTGCCTTTCTCTGTCGGGATTGTAGATAGCAATCACTGCTAATCCCAGTCCCATGAGCATGTGGGGGACTGTGCGGGGAGAGAGGGTCAGTGGGACCTTTCACAAAGTGCTTCCTGCCTTTCTCTGTCGGGATTGTAGATAGCAATCACTGCTAATCCCAGTCCCATGAGCATGTGGGGGACTGTGCGGGGAGAGAGGGTCAGTGGGACCTCAGTGCTCTCTCCCTTCACAGCCAGCCCATCTCATGNTTCTGAAGTCAGAGCAGCTTAAAATTGCTGAGAACCTTGTCCTTTGCTTTGAAGGCTTTTTGAGCGTGCCAGTTTCCACTGCTCCCATCATAATTTCATCTACCTCATCTCGCTTGCTCTCCCCAACAGCCGTATTGAGTGGGTCTGGCTGCACTGGAGTGAGTACCTGAAAGCCCAAGATGAGTTTTATGCATGGATTCACAACATGAGGGTGACCTTGGAGCCTGACATTGAGTTGCAGCTTGGCTTAAAGGAGAAGCAGTGGCAGCTGAGCCATGCTCAGGTTCTGCTTAATGATGTCTTAAATCAGTCAGTCCTGCTGGAAACGCTGCTAGAGGAAGCTGCTTCCTTGTTCAACAGGATAGGTGACCCCAGCGTTGATGAGGATGTTCAGAAGAAAATGAGGGTGGAATATGAAGGAATCAGGGAAGAAGCTCAGGTACACCTATAAAGAATGGGAGGTGTTCAGATTTCACCAATATACAGTATTTTTTGCTATCTGCTGCTTGAGTGATTACCTGGTAGGACTGCAAAAAAGAAACACAGCCGAGGACCCCTGTTCTTTCAATCAGTGGACTGTTTTGCAACAGTCATCATGTCCCAAGATAAGTTGTTAACTGGGATGCTCTCACACTGTACTTTATAGTATATTGTTGTAAAGTAACTGCAGGCTGCTTGCTATGATCTAGTGAATATTGGTTTAAGTCATCTCTGTATGAAGTTTGAATTGTTCCTCATCTTTCAGTGCATTAGTGATCCTTGTATAACCAGATGCAAAGTATCCATTCCCAGAGCCAGGGAATTTTACATGCATGCACCCTTGTTGGAGGATGTAGCATTGGTCCAGGTCCAGAGCTACACTCCCTGCCTGCAGAACACGGAGGTGGGAGTCAGCTGCGGCCCAACACTGAGCTCAACTAGCCAGTTCCAGTATCTGAAAGATTTTCACTGCACACACATACTAATCCTTGCCTGATGGTAATCTTCCAGCTTGAACAGTTGTTAGGTAGGCTGGTGTAAGACATCCTAGTTCATCTTTCAGTGCTGGTGATTTCCTTTGACCCTATTCTTGGGTAAAGATTTCAGATAAGGCTTATACTTTTCACTTCTAAAACTCGGATAAAGACAGGATTGGACCATGTGGCACGGATGAAGGGCAGACATCTGCAGATGGGCAGAAGAATTCAGTTTCTTACTAGCCTATATCAATAGAAGTACTCAAAGGGATATTTGAAATATATATAGACACATCTATCACAAGCATACAGAGGTTAAAATCTAGTCTTTGTCTCACAGTGGNGGCAACATATAATGTTATAACCCCAATGGAAACACAGCCACACAGCCGCAGATATTTGATAGAAGATGATCTATTTTTTATAGCTAACTTAAAATGTTTTTCAATTGCTACATGGTTTTCAATTCAATTCAGTCCTTTAGGATGTTTAAGAATAAACAAATCTGAAGAGAAGTTCAGATTTTCTGTTCAGGAGAAGCTTTGCAGCCGGGANTTCTGTTCAGGAGAAGCTTTGCAGCAGGGACTTTGTGATTCCTGAGTAAAAACAAAGTTTAAATGGCAACAATTATGCTTGCTTTCTTGCCATGCTTTCAGTCTCATTTGTTTTTCTCATAGAAAATACGTGCGCTGGAACCAGAAGGCAGCTTGAAAATGGACTTGATTCTTGCAAAGGCAGATGCTGCTCTTCGCAGTATCGGTGAGGATAAGAAGCACAAGGTACTATCTAAACTGAAAGACATTAAAGCCTTGTGGGAAGAGACAGCCATATACATTACTCACTGTCACAGGTAAGACAAACATACTCTTTGCCCAAGACCGTTATTTGGTGTGTTGAGGCAGTTGTCTCATCCAGTGCTTTCACAAAGTGCTTCCTGCCTTTCTCTGTCGGGATTGTAGATAGCAATCACTGCTAATCCCAGTCCCATGAGCATGTGGGGGACTGTGCGGGGAGAGAGGGTCAGTGGGACCTCAGTGCTCTCTCCCTTCACAGCCAGCCCATCTCATGGTCTTGAATGATGAGTTGTGCCAGGCACAGGGACCATGTACAGAATATTTCCTCCCCAAGCAGGGAGGACCTGGGAGGTTAATCCTGACCTTCTGAAGTCAGAGCAGCTTAAAATTGCTGAGAACCTTGTCCTTTGCTTTGAAGGCCTTTTGAGCGTGCCAGTTTCCACTGCTCCCATCATAATTTCATCTAACTCATCTCTCTTGCTCTCCCCAACAGCCGTATTGAGTGGGTCTGGCTGCACTGGAGTGAGTACCTGAAAGCCCAAGATGAGTTTTATGCATGGATTCACAACATGAGGGTGACCTTGGAGCCTGACATTGAGTTGCAGCTTGGCTTAAAGGAGAAGCAGTGGCAGCTGAGCCATGCTCAGGTTCTGCTTAATGATGTCTTAAATCAGTCAGTCCTGCTGGAAACGCTGCTAGAGGAAGCTGCTTCCTTGTTCAACAGGATAGGTGACCCCAGCGTTGATGAGGATGTTCAGAAGAAAATGAGGGTGGAATATGAAGGAATCAGGGAAGAAGCTCAGGTACACCTATAAAGAATGGGAGGTGTTCAGATTTCACCAATATACAGTATTTTTTGCTATCTGCTGCTTGAGTGATTACCTGGTAGGACTGCAAAAAAGAAACACAGCCGAGGACCCCTGTTCTTTCAATCAGTGGACTGTTTTGCAACAGTCATCATGTCCCAAGATAAGTTGTTAACTGGGATGCTCTCACACTGTACTTTATAGTATATTGTTGTAAAGTAACTGCAGGCTGCTTGCTATGATCTAGTGAATATTGGTTTAAGTCATCTCTGTATGAAGTTTGAATTGTTCCTCATCTTTCAGTGCATTAGTGATCCTTGTATAACCAGATGCAAAGTATCCATTCCCAGAGCCAGGGAATTTTACATGCATGCACCCTTGTTGGAGGATGTAGCATTGGTCCAGGTCCAGAGCTACACTCCCTGCCTGCAGAACACGGAGGTGGGAGTCAGCTGCGGCCCAACACTGAGCTCAACTAGCCAGTTCCAGTATCTGAAAGATTTTCACTGCACACACATACTAATCCTTGCCTGATGGTAATCTTCCAGCTTGAACAGTTGTTAGGTAGGCTGGTGTAAGACATCCTAGTTCATCTTTCAGTGCTGGTGATTTCCTTTGACCCTATTCTTGGGTAAAGATTTCAGATAAGGCTTATACTTTTCACTTCTAAAACTCGGATAAAGACAGGATTGGACCATGTGGCACGGATGAAGGGCAGACATCTGCAGATGGGCAGAAGAATTCAGTTTCTTACTAGCCTATATCAATAGAAGTACTCAAAGGGATATTTGAAATATATATAGACACATCTATCACAAGCATACAGAGGTTAAAATCTAGTCTTTGTCTCACAGTGGCTTCCAGGAATTCCATAGGTTGGAATTACCTGGTGCAAATACAAATCATTTTCATTGCATTGGCTCTGCAATCTGCCTCTGTCATAATGTTGCCTTCTATTTCTTCCCACACCTATGTCCCAGCCCAGAACTGGAGCCTGACAGTGATGTATGCTCGCCCGCCCTGGGTGCTGTCATACAAAGTTAACTTCATATCACAGTGGAAGAACAACATTGGGAAGCTCATGCCATTGTTCTGCTTGCTCCACAGATACTTTTTCTGTTTTTAAAAAAATCACCTGAACCCCAAAACAACGAAAAAAAACCCCGAGCTGGCACCTTTTGTGAGCACGAAATTCAGATATTTTTTAGCCATAAAGATAAAACTGCTGCTAATAAGTCTCTCCAAAAACCAGAGCATATTTGGAAATTCTGTAACTGCAGCTACCACAGAGAGGCTGTAAAGCCACCAACAGACTTGTGCCTCAACATTGATTATTTATTTTTAAAGGTAGATCTCTTTGTTACAAGGCAACTGGATTTATGAATGAGAAGGTTCCTGGGAATTCAGGTGCTGTCTATCTAGATTGCCATTTAAAATTCTCATTCACTCCCTTATAACCAAGATTTGTCTTTGGTTTTGAAGCAGGAGACAGTCATTAGTTATTTTAATAACACAGTTCTTTCAAACAAGTCATTTGAATACTCAAAGCCAGAATGTGACCTCTCTGAGACTTGTTTTACATAGTGTAATTTTTCTAACTGACTTGGATACATGCTGGTGTAAATGAGATCAGGAAGTGGCTCATAGAACTTAGACAAAATATGTCTTTATGTCTCCAGCCAACTGAGATGCTAGAAAAAGCTTTTCTTTGGCTTTGGTTACAAATACCACATTTCACAGAAGGGTAAAGTGAGAGAATCCAGCTAAGAAATCCCTCTTTCAGGAGGTGTGGAACAAAGAAGGGAGTTGGGAAGCCTTGGATTTTGCAACTGAAGTAAATGCAGAGTTCATTAGCTAATGCCAAGGTTACAGGCACCTTGGGAATCATGTTGGAAAGTATAACACTAGTTAGAGAAACCCTACCACCTCTTCCAACAGGAGGGAGGAATGAATGAAAG
This sequence comes from Balaeniceps rex, assembly GCA_013401315.1. Lineage (NCBI taxonomy): Eukaryota > Metazoa > Chordata > Aves > Pelecaniformes > Balaenicipitidae > Balaeniceps > Balaeniceps rex. Next base: position 12,677 of record VYZW01041006.1, on the reverse strand, counting down.
AGACGCAGGAGTTGTAGGGGGGTTGCTCCAGCCCCTCGCATGATGAGAGGCCAGGCTAAATGTGACTTGCTAGCTGAATGCCAGCTGAATGCCTGAGCTGCCTCTCAGAGGAGGCTCACTGGTGTTTGTAGATTACACTTGTGTTTGAAGAGCGTTTTTAGATCCCATGCAGTTGTCCAGCTCTATCAGAAGGCAAGCTCTTGGACAGTGTTTCTTAAATGGTTTGCCTGTGACATTGCTTCTCTGGTATGAGCAAATAGTGGTTTGGTTTTTTTTTTTCTTTCTTAGTGCTAACATGTGTCCTTATCATTCCCAAATTTTAAAAGCACATAATTTTCTTTTAATTACATTGACAGGGATATTTTTAGATGTGTTTTCCCTTGGCTAGTAAAATAGCAATATACAGAGGTAGATGATTCTGGATTTTAGCATAAATGATGACTGAACATGGTAAGAAAAGTCATTATATACAGGATGTTGATACAGAGTCAAATATATCAAATATGTCTGAGCACATCAAATGAATTTCAGTGCATGTGGTCTCTGTTAACTGAAACCTAGATATTTATAATGCCAACCCTCATGTACCCTAGAGCTAAGACTAAAAGCACCAGGAAGGGTTACAGGAGCTTTCTGTCCTCTACTTGAGATGCCACAGAGCGATTTAAAGCAGAAACTTCCTTTATGTGCTCTAGATTGCCTTCCAGAGGAGGCTTGTTTGCCTTTGCTGACTGTAAGGGGACCTTAGGGGAAAAGGATTTCCTATGGCTCCGTCCACCCTTCCTTGAGTACCCAGGGCTGGGCATATCCTGCCCAGACACATCTCTTCCTCTGCAGCCCATGGCAAACCCATTCTTTTCCTGTCGGTGCTCTCACTCTTTCCAGAGCCATATCCTTGCTTAATGTCTCCTCACATTAACCAAGTGCATGTGGAGATGGCGTTTAATACTGTCCTGCTCCCCGAACAGCTAACCTAACAGAAGTAAGTGATACCATATTTTCCATCGTTAGAAAGTTTCCCTGCCTAACCTCTTGGGGGGGCCGGCTCAGCCAGCTCTTTGTAAGCCTTTTGTTTGACAGCTAGCACAGCCTGTCCAGATCCATGGCATCTCTTCCTTGACCTCGCGGACCAGCAGGAGTATCCAAACTGTGTGCTCCTTTGTTTTGGCTGAATAACCTGGCCAGGGTTGGGTCATTTTGACTTCCTTTTTAACCCTCTATGTATTAGCATAAGACTTTTGAGTTTAATAATAGCTCTGTTTTGTTATTCTGACTTGCTCCCTTTGGAGCTTCTGTCAGTGCAACAAATTAGGCTAATTCCCTGGAATCAATAAGCTTGGGCTGACTTGTTTCACTTCGATGTTTGGCCCATATACACTGCTATAAAATTACATTCTTCAAGTCCCTAACTTGAGGTCAAGGTGAGAATTGTTTAACCTGTATGCTCCTCTGCAGATTTGAGAATCAAGGCAAGGGGATTTAGCAAACAAGTGAGGTGTTCTGATGGATGCATCTTGGCCACAGAAGTATGCAGTCATCATTCTGCTTTTTGGTCTCATCCAAACCCCTGTTTGCATAGGTGGTGCTATTAAAGGTCCTGCCCTAATAAGTGGGCAACATTTCATCCTCCATGGGAAGCAGTTGTCCCTTAGCTGTCCCTCTTTTGTCCCAAATCAAGTCAACTAACTTTAGGGGAGTCACTCTTGATTTGCACAAGTCAGCAGAGATTGCAGTGGCAGTGTGGAAAACACAGACTGGTGTGGTGCCACCTGGAGAGCGGTGGCTTTGTACTGCACCGTGGGCATAACCTGTCCCAAAGGTGAAGGGCAAAGTCCCAGAGGGACCACCATCCCACAGCACACGGGAGATCCCATGGCGACTGATGCTCATGCCACCCTTCTGCTGGCCTGGCTGGAGAAAGGCTGACAGGGCAGCAATGGCCCACTGCCACCTCAGGCAGATTGACTTTGAATAAGTATGAAAGTTCCTGGGCTACCTGATTGAAGGTGATTGTCACTTTCCATACAGCCTGCTTAAATAATGAACGCTTTAAAACAATCTGCATGTCCCTAGCACAGTCTCTCTTATTCTTATTTTGACAGATAGGCAAAGTCAATCTGTTGTGTGCTCATATTTATTTTTAACTAGCGTGAAGAACATAACTGCTTGTCGCCCAAAGTCAAAACCAGAAACAGTCTTCTATCTCTTTTTCTTTTTTTATGAGAGAATAGGAGGTTTTGGAAAGGGGAGGCTAGAAATTCACCTGAGAGTACCTTGCAGTTTGTCTCCTTGGCAATCAGCCATTGAGAGTCTGCAGCATGACCAAGACAGGGACAAGCCTTTATGTCCTTTTGTGTCCTGTTTCTTGAGGTGAACTGTGAATTCCTGTGGAGGCCAATTGCTATCAGGGCTCGCAGAAAGGGATTCTTGTTTATAAGTTCTGGATTAGTGTAAAGGAAAAAGAGCCAAATAAGCACTGTCCTCATGGCTTCTGATGTCTCTTGTTACAGAACAGAGTGAAACTGCTTGAAAAGGTAACCAAGGAACATGAGCAGTACAGCGCTAACGTCAACCAGTTTCAATCGTGGCTGAATGGTGTGACAGAAAGATTAACCTACTGCATTGGAGAAGCAACCAAGTCTTCAGCAGAGGACAAGTTAAAGGCACTGAAGGTCCTTAAACAATATAATCCTGACAAGGAGCCAGGATTGTGTGTTCTTCATGCCAATAGATGTTTGTCAAACCATGCAAGGGTGTACTGGAGAAAAGAATTATGCAAACAAAATAAGGTGGTGATTGTAACATGGGCTAGGGGAGAAGAGTTGTAGCAGGTCCTAAAACTGTTGGTACATATTGTTCTCTCAACTGTAGCATGAGTCACAGGATGGTCTGCTTTATTTTTCTTACAGCCTGGTCTCCTGTGGTTATGTGATTCTTTGAGAACCTTGCCCTTTAAACTTGTTTAAATGAATGATATTTGGTAAACATGATCCAAATAGAGCTTGAAGGCTCACAGGTTTTGAGAGTTTAGAGCTGGTGAAAAAATACCAGTTTTGAGAAAAGTATCCAGTATTTTGGTGCCACTGCTTAAACTGTTCCACTTTAAATCTCTCAGAGCTGATTATTAGTATTTCTTACTGCCTGCAGCTCCTGTTTTCTTTGTCAGGGACCTCAGGTTACAAGTATTTCTGAAAATCAAGCCAATATTTTCAGAGTCGTGGCAGTTAGTATTACTCAGAAGGCAGTCAAATGACCAGCTCTGGCTTCTGGTCACTTGAAAAAAGACATGCTTTGAAATAATAAGTGAAGAAGAAAATATGTACAACCAGGAGAGGTGGTCTTATTTTCCTGCTGCTTTCACCTTTTTCCCCAAATTCCTATTCCTACAGCTGATCTTTATTTAACTTCTTTCTGCAGGAAATTGCCAAAAACATAAGGAGCGGTGGAAAGAAATGGAAGCACCTTGAAAATCAGTGTGCAGAAGTGATTCAGAATACCTCCCCACTTGGAGCTGAGAGAATGAAGGATGAACTCGAAGAGCTAAGAAAAGCCTTGGAGAAGTTGAAACTGCTGAGTAGTGAGGAGGAGGAGAGATTGCTCAAGATCCAACAATCAGAAAGTGCCTACAAGTCCCAAGCCAGACAATTAGAAGCAGATGTCCAGGAGCTGAAAAAAGATCTACAGAGACTAGAAAATGACCTGGACCCTGGCGAAGGGGAAAAGACTGAAGATGAGTTTGTAACTCTGTGGAGAAAATGCAATGTGAGTTGTTACCCTTTGTATGCCTAAAACCAGCAGTCATAGATTGAATATGTATAGTCACATCCAACAGGTGCCTGTCCTGTTGGTTAAAGGTGGCAAGGAAAGAGTATGAGCATGTATAAAACAGACTGAGGAAAATGTGAATAGCAACAATGGAATTAACTATTCCAACCTTCATCTCACTCTGCACAGAGGGAGCAGGGTTGGAGGATGTGTTGGAGTTCGTGTTTTGAGTTCAAAGGGACCATATGCAAAAAGAGCACAATAGAGAGCACACAACACAATTTGCTCTACTTAAAAAGAAGCAAGAAAAATAATACCTCACTGTATATACATACAGGCACACACACAAATACACATATTTCTGGGGTATTTGGTAAGACCATTTCTATATTATATCATTCATCTGTGTAAGGTGGGTACCTGTATTCCTTCACTGTCAGACACACCTTCATTCCTAAGAAGTCCCAAGTTTGTAGCAACCCAGGATTTACACCAAAATCAATCTGTTGCAACAATGAGTGCAAAAAGTTTGTCACACAAAGTAGATAAGAATCTTTACCACTCATTTCTTCTTGAGGGTTCGTTTTGCATCTATTATCTCTTCTCGGAATGCCTTTCATTGCTATTCTTATGTCTAGAACTCAGCAGGACTAGCTGGTCAAAGTATATGCAAAAAGGATCCACAAAATACAGACTGGTTCAATCCAGCTACATTTGCATGGTTTTTTGTTTTTGTTTCCCTACATCACCCTAGAACTAACATTCTGTATGTATGAGTGTTTGAGAAAGATCTGTGCATGCAAACAGACATGGTTAAGACTGCTCCAGAAATGCATCTCTTGTTATACACTGCAATCAGTGAACTGAAACTGAGCATATTTGTGATTCTCTGTTTGAACAGTGAACCTTGCAGATGAGATGCAGAGGCTAGGCAGTGAGGAGAGGAGAGAGAGCCTGCAGGAACAAAACTGTTCCTGAGAGTGTTTTCTGCCTTAGTAAAGTCCATATTCATTGCAACAGGAAAAAAGGCAGCAGAAAGGGGACTTGTGAATACCTTGAGAGACAGTCTTATCTCTCCATTTCATGTGCCAGACACTAGATGAGGTGTGATCTGTTCGTTATTTTTGTGATTAAGGCAACGAGAGCAGCTCTGGCTGCAGAAGAGTCCAAGGTTGAGAGGCTGAAGGCTCAGCTTAAGGAACTGCTACGGTTTTCACAAGATGTGCAGCCGCATGCTGACAGTGTTGTCTCTGCAATACAGCAGTATCNAGAAAAAAGTGATATGCCAGCCGATTGTAGGTGACGGGTAGAAAAGAAAGGCTTTTGCTAATTACATCCGCCTCCACATTTCAGTAAACCTGTAATTTTAGCCAATTGCTAGGAGCTGCAGGCTACTGGCCATTTTCAAGCAATGATCTTGCATCATTAATGTTGTGTATGGTTTGAAGAAAATCAGATTGTTGGCAGCTAATTTGATCTTCTTAGCATTTAATAACAATAATTTATGTATTTTGCTTGCCTTTCATGACAGCAACTAGAAAATCAGGACAGGAGCTGTAGTAGTAAACGGTTCAGAAGAATTATGGCCCTCTCTTGCTGAGTTTGTTGTGATGACTCATCAGCCTTAGCAATTATTTGGCAGAGTTTATTCCCCTTCTCCTGGCAGCATATATGCATGATGCGTGTTTCCAACTTGCCTTGGGTTGGAAACTCTGAAAGTTTAGCCTCTCCCCAGACTTCAGTGTTTCCGTTTCCAGGCTGGCTGGAATCAGGAAGTAAAGAAGCTGCAGCAAATATTGCAAACTAGAAGAAAGGAGCATTTTTTTTAAGGAAGAAGAAAGGTCAGGTTTTTTACTGTATCCAAGCTTATTTTCCTCTGTCCAGTGCACAGTATGCTGTCCTGCTGGAAGGGTTATAGGTCATTATGGGAAAGAATTTCAGTTTAAAAACTGACAAGTAAACGGTGTCGGAAGAGGAGCAGAGAAGGCAGGAGAACTTGCCTCCAAGTAGAAAATGGCAGCTGCTCTTTCACCAGCTTCTCTCCAAAGCTTCTTTGTGAAGTCTGGCAGCTTCACACTGAGCCTGGCAGTGGCAGCAGAGCAAATGGCAAAGGGCACGTAATGTCAGAACTTTCTATTTGCGGAGCTTTTGGCCTCTGCAAGCTTGCCTTTGTTTAGCTCCGTAACGTCCTAGTGACACAGGTAAGATTATTGCTTCTGTTTTTATAGAAAAGCAGTATTAATCTTGACTGGCATTGCTCTTGCCTGCCTGTCTTGTGAACTTGCAGGACACTGTTCCCATATGAATATACAGTTTGGGCTGCAGTCTGCCTATCAAGTAGGATTCTGCAAACTGGGAGGTCAGGAAAGCTGAGAAAAACAGGAGGCAGCTGCATGGGGTGTGTCACTGCTAGGCCTTATTACTCAGCTGTATTTTGGAATAAGCGTTTATAAGAGAAGCCTGGATATTTAATGAACATGTGCTGATTTTATTTTTCTTCCTCTACATATATACACACACACATATAGCTGTGCGTGTATGTGTATACATATATATAAAAACACAAAGCTTTTATCAGAATCAGCTGTATATAAATATAAATACAAGTGGTTCTGTGAAATTTTAAAAGCTTATATCTGAAAAAAAAAGTATTTTCCTCTTTTTATAGGTAGCATAGGGTGATCAAAGATTTCTTAATATACTTTTTTAAAGACTTGGTAATATGTAAAACAACACAGGCAACTGCAGTTAAATTGTAGACACTCTTGGCTTGTTCTTCCCATCAGTCAGTGAGACTGCTCCGATAACATGATTTGTTAAATCATGCTGGTGATAGCAGCCAAGAAAGATCACATACAAGAGAAGACCGCGGCTGCTAGAAAGGCAAAGTAATTCCTGATACACAGTTGCACAAGAGACAAATGTGTCTCATGGTGTCTAAATAAAGTTTTGTCGGAAGTCTCTGACTGGCGGAGCAGCTGTCAGTATGCGACACCAGGCTCAGACTGTAAAAAAGACTGAGGCTTTTGTGTTGGATACAGTTTACACACAAGTATTGTGTTAATTCATGCCTTGATGAATAGGATGTTTGGACTTGGATTTCTTCGTAATCCTTCTCTCGGCTGTCACTTTATCCTTGCAGTGTTAAAGGCAAGACATCTAAAATGAGCACTGATACAGAAACCCAACTGAGAAGACTCTTCCAAAATCCCCTGCAAGATTTTGAGCAGTGGAAGCCATCGGTCCAGATGCTCCTGGAGACTCCGGAGCCAGTGCTGGCTCACATTGAGGTAGCAAACCTGTCACTAAGTTCAGAAACTGATACTCAGTTTGTATTTGCCCAAGCTATGCCAGCAGCTGCCTGCATACAGCTGTCGGACAGCAGCAGCTGGAAGGGCCTTTCCAGTACGGCAGGAAACCCCACAGTATGGCGATCAACTTAGCTCTAGCTGTAGGAGAATGTCTTACTTTCTGCCCTCCATTTGGTTAACTGGAGGTGTCAACTGCGTAGGCTGAATTAAAGCGCTAGGTATCTTTAACAATGATGATAATATTGTTTAGCATTAGCCCAGATCTCCCTGGATGGGAAGTCTGTGGACTCTGTTAAGAAGTGTGTAGTAATATAGCCATGGATTATAATGCATGATTTCTGCATGTGCCCAGGAAGGTGTTTGTTACTTTGTCATCCCTGTGATCTCCAGAATAAATATGTCTGTGAACAGGGATGGAGTTTATCCTCGGGATGAGC
>VYZW01041004.1:11097-33007 GCA_013401315.1 Balaeniceps rex | reverse complement strand
CTTTTCTGCCTCATTATCTCTCTCTATGGCCTGATTTTTCGAAGAAAGTGACTGTAAATTTAGAAGAATATAAATCCAAGACCGGGCATGCAGGGCAGAAAAAAATTATGTGGTGAACATCTCAGCAATGTTTGAATGTGTTTTTTCATCTTCCCGGTCCTCGCCTGTAACAGAAATACAATACTAGCTGTTCCCAATTAATAGATTTCTCAAATCTGCCAAACTGCACTGTTACTTGTCTTTGTATGTTACCAAATGAGGATCCAATCCTGAAGCACTTCCAAAATACAAATAATACATATGTATTATATATACAAATAATAGGTTTTACTTTTCTGAGTGTACCCACAGATGTTCCATGAGTGTGAATCACTCATATGAAGAAGGCTTTTGAATCAGATCCATACCTCACAGATTACATTTAACCCAATACTCAAGGAATCATGAGAGAATATATTTTGTGTTTAATTTTTATTTTGCAGAGGATTTTTCATTAAAAAGTAAGTTGTAAGAAAGCTGAGTTCCAGCTTCTGCAAAAGAACAGAGGCAGAGTTAAGCTACATCACTTATTCTAGGCTTGAAAACATTTTGCATGGCCATCGAAAGGTTAAGTTCTTCAGAACATCCAACACTGAATTCAGCATGAAATCTTTTCACAACACTGATACCAGCACACTCTGGGACTGAAAGGCAAAACCTTCAGTTAATCCAATTCTGTCATGACAAATGCCTTCACGAATTTAGTGTCAGAGAGAGCGTCTTCCTGGGCATGAGCTCTGGAGCCTACAGCACCAAGCAGGGAAGGGAGTGGGATGACAATCGGCAGGAGAAAGGTCTGCTACTAGCTCAGATTTCTACATTTGTGGAAATCTGACCCTCACCTTCACCACTGTAGCTCCTGAGAAGCAAAGGGGTATCTTAGAAAATGTCAGTGCTGGAAAGAAATTCTAAGTGTTCAACTGAGAGTATGCATAATAACTTCAATTTTATGAGCATGGTCCAGAAGCTGTCATTTTAATAGAATTATGCAGATTTGGTGCCCCCTGCTGTCTTTTCTTTTACTGCCAGAGTGACCGATGAAAAATACGTGTGAAAAAAGTGCTAACTGCCCCGAACTGCACAAAACACCCCCAAAGGGCAAATTAAGGACTCTGCTCAAAAAGGCACATTTCAACTAGAGTGTGAGTCCACAGACTGTTTTGGTGAAGCATCCAGGAGCTGACACTAGCAGAGCTGTATGTTGGTAGAATATGATCACAAACAGGGGAAAAGCATTGACTGCATCATCACTGAAGGGAACTGCATGGAGATCTGAGCTTCAGCCTTGGCACACCTCCATTGCTTGAGAGCAGGACCACAGAAACGATTCAGTCTTTTGTGGGGCTAAAATCACATGAAATCTTTGTGGTCCCTCTTTGCTCACTCAGGACTGGGTCTGCTACATTCCTGCCTCTCACCCCCAAACAGAGTTTAAATAGACTCTCAATACTTTTGTATTATGGTCTCAATCATAGAATCATTTGGTTGGAAAAGACCTTTAAGATCATTGCGTCCAACCGTACCTGTCCACTACTAAACCATGTCTCTAAGCACCTCGTCTACCTGTCTTTTAAATATCTCCAGGGATGGTGACTGGACCACTTCCCTGGGCAGCCTGTTCCAGTGCCTGATAACCCTTTCCATGAAGAAGTTTTTCCTAATATCTAATCTAAACCTCCCCTGGCGCAACTTGAGGCCATTGCCTCTTGTCCTATCACTTGCTACTTGGGAGTAGAGACCAACACCCACCTCACTACAACCTCCTTTCAGAGGAGAACTATTTGTACCAGTAGTACCCCCAGGTACATACTGGGTGCATCTACATAAGCTTTTGTATCAACTAAACTGGAAGACATGTTCCAGGAGCCTACCCAATACCCCAAGCTCCTGCAAGGGACAAGCCTAGAGCTAACCCAAAGTAAAACCCCTCCAATGCACACAGCACAACTGTTGGGACAGCAGCACAACCCGTTTCTCTCTATAGAGCAAACCTTCTTGGGCCACACTGCATGCTAAAGTAGACGTACCTACTTAAAATGAGACTCACCTGCTGAATCTCACTGCTGCCAAGGATGGCTGTCTAACCTCTCCCTCCCTCTAGCTGTTTGTTCCCAGTCCACCCATTTCGTTAGCACCAGCAACCATCTGGTGGCACACAGGGCTTGCTTAACTTCCAGCCTAAATTANCCATGAAGTTGCTTTTCATTTTTAAGACAGTAACACTTAAAAAATAAAAAAATATTTCAAGATTTCTGAAGAACCAAAAAGCACATCAGCTCCTTTTTTTTTTTTTTTTTCCCCAGGGCTGGTTTTTGGTTGGATCAGTTTATTGTATGGTCATGTGGGTGCCTGGTCTGATGTAAGAAGGGGGAGGAATGTCCTTTTGGCAGCAGTACAGTCTTAGCTTGGATTAAGCTAGTCATGAAACTTCTGGCCTAAATCAAATAAGTGCGTGAGGTGCCAACAGGTGCAATGGCTTGTCCAAAGTAATAAAGCACATTTCTAGATTGAAATCTAGAAATCCTGCTATAATCGATGGCTGAGATTTTATACCCCTAATTTTTAATTTCTCCATTGGTTTCTTGCCCCTTTCCCGTACTTCTCCTGGAACACTACACAATGTAAGTGATGATGAGGCAAAGCTGCAGTGCCCCATCTGAGCCTCTGCAGAGCGACAGACAGGACTTTTTGAGGAAGAATGTCTGTTTAAGTTATTTTCTACTGTAAATCAACAGCAGGCTAACAACTGATAACTTTGTCTGTTTATTCTCAAAGACATTTCTTTAAAGGGGCCTTCGTTCAGTAGTCACAGCAATGAATTGGCCAGTCAGTTACTTCCTCCCTTGGCTATCTGTGCTTGAAGATGAAAAAAAAGGCACAAAAAATCCGCAGAGAAGGGACAGTCCAGTCTTGCTGCAACAGGGGTGTTCAGTGACTGAGACCAGTGCCTGTATTCCTGAAAACACTGGTGCTAAGACGGCGTTGTGCTGTACTTCAAACAGATGTGCGGCAGAGGATGCTTCATCGTTTCATATTTTCCTCATGTTGGAAGGCTTTTAGGACTGACATTGAAACTACGAGTCACTGACTGTTCTGGAAAGGCTTTCTGGTGAACAAGATAAAATCTCTGTCATTTGTAGGGTCTGAGAAGGTCTTTCAACTTCAAGAGAAAAGAATTTATCCAGCTTCTCTGACACTTATTTATACACACAGGCCCTAAATGGACATTTTCAACTCTTGAACTCCTGTGACTTACTGAGATGGTATGATCTGTATTACATCTGCTGTAGCAGTATTTAAACAAACATCCTTTATAAAATCTTGCTCACTCCCACCATCCAGAAATCCTATTTTGTATTTCACACGTTTTATGTTTATACCTCAGCATTCAAAACACCAGAAGGCAGGAGTTTGGCCTGGTAATTATTAAATGTTGCACCCTGATAGAAAATCAACTTGCTTACTACTTCCTTTATACTTGTTATTTTACTCAGTGTACCAGCTGCAGGGGCTGAGTCTAAAAATTCACTTCTATCTCATCTGACTGTTGTGCATGTCAGCAGTCTGTCTACTTTTCACCTCTTTTCAGGGTGAAACACATCCACGCACAGCCATGTCAGGGGTTGCGCAAGAAGATTATGAGGGTGGATCCACTTGTTTTGACCTCCCGACAGAGCACTGCGGCTCACCCTGCTTCCAGGCTCTGGGGCTGCTCCTGCAGCCACCTTCTTGCTCTTTTTCCAGTCCTAAGCTCTCTTTTTCTTCCCCCCTTTTTTTTTCCTCTCCCTGAAATTAATAAATTAATGTGCGTATCCAGCAGCCACCACTTGAAAAGAGCCAGGCCTCAATGCTCTTCAGAGCGAGAAGCTAATTTTTAACTATTGAAATGAACTTGAGTGCTAGAAGAGCTGGTTTGTCACAGAAGGGTGGTGTGAAGAGGGGTGAGCATGGAGGTTTAAGTCAGAAAGTCTTATTATCGCTAGACCTCAGGGCACCGGCTAATCAGTAGGGGCGTAGCTTTATTGGGAAAAGTGTGTTTTATGATATTTATGTCTGTATCTGAAACATTTGGTTTCAGTGGGACATCAGAGACACTTCATGAGCCACTGGCATGCTACATCATAGCAATTAATAACATTTAACCAGGAGATTCCCTTCCAGTACATGCCAGGCCCCAGTGTGCAGGAAGGGACAGAATCATCACTACTCATGCTCTTCCAAGCATGCTCTTCCCAACACATAAACTAAGGTAAATATCAACATAATGTCAGACTTCTTTCTTCTCTCAGCATACTCTTTCCTATAATTCAAATATTGGAACACATTTCTTCAAGCTAGCACTTATCTGGATCTTCTTTTACTTAAAAATGCAGATTTGCACATTGTGAGTTGTAGCTTTTTCCTCATAGTATAAGAAAACACTTTTAGAATAAAGAATACAGAACTGGGCAGCAAAAAACCCATACTCAGTTCACAATGTAAACAAAAGATCTTGCACTTACTACACTTGTTAGACATCCTGTCTAGAACAGGATGGCAAATTGCCCGAGGCTTTGTTTATGCTGGCTAGCAAAAAATGCTATAAACAAAGTAGAAGATGAACTGTTTTCTAACATGATTTGTCCAGTCTGTGAGGACTAAAATCAAACTTTTTAAGGCTAAAAAGCAACAACAACAACAATAAAAATTAGTGGGAGGATTGAAATGAGCTACATGTAATATAAAAAAACCCCAAGAGCAGGCATCTTTGACCCAGAGCCAGAATTCAAGTCATTCGAATATAGAATGAACAGTGGAGGGACACTAAGGAAAAACAAATTTCTGTAGCAAATATCCATATTTCAGGGTCAGTTTAAAGAGCAAAACATCCATCCACAGTCTCCTTCCAGAGACTAAACTAGAATTGTACCAAGTGCATACATATGTTAGTATATCACTAAGCACCAGTAAGCACCATAGCAACATAAGTTGTTATGTTAGAACATTATATCACATACTTCTGTTCTTATCAGAAGCTGGAAGACAAAAACACTCTTTGTCCTGCAGTTAAGAACGCCAGGTGAGAATCTATTAGTCTACGTAGTCAACAATGCATTTTATGAAGCATTATTTCATTTTCTTTGAGTGCACTCTTCTATCTGTTTCCATCTATTGTTACGTGTGTTATCTTTAGACTGTAAGCTCTTGAGAGTAGGGACTAACTTTTTATTTGTGTCCTTGTAAAGATCAGCAGGGTCTGAAACCAGGACTACTAAATGTTACAGGAATCCAAGTAAAGTCATATAAAAATTCTGTATTTTTCATGATAAACCAATTTAGCTCCAACACATGCAGTTGTTGTAAGGAATTTTTATCTTGAGTTCAGTATTTAAGCATTTTGGTTATGACAATTAAATATTTCCTTTCACGTGATCCTATTAAATGTGAAACACTGATGGTCATTAAAAAAGTGTGAAAAATGTAATATTGGTGTTCTTGGAAAGTAATGCTGTAAACACAACATTTCAGCACGTCTCTGTGTGTGTGTGCACACGCATGCATGCGTGTGTCTTGAAAGTCTCATTGTTCCCTTTCTGGCTGCAGTTTCCCTGCATGGAAACTGGGTAGGGTAGAGATGAATAAATGGTGGGAATTCAGATGTCATCCCAATTCTGGATGTAGACGGGGCGCACACACTGAGGGAGCTGAAGAAGACTCTTGAGGCACATGGTATAGACACAGCTAATGCAGCCCAGAAGAGAGCCTTAGGCAATAACTGAATTTGCAGTTCTGCCTAATCTCCAGTTTTATAACTGGATGCCTTCTGATGCTGTTCCTTCTGCCGTGTAACTCTTCCTACCTGTAAAAAAGCCTTCGGTACTTCCATGAGACATTCCCAAACAATAGATATAATGATATATATAATGGGCATGTGCTGCTTGGTCAACTGCAATTAGATATTATGAATTTTGGTGGTATTCCTTTATTTAAAACATGCCACCAAGAGTAAATATTTTATGGTCAGTGATCCATAAACAATAGAATTTAATTTCTCATTTACCGGCTATATGGGGCTAAATCTGTATCCGGTGCTCTGTAATAAAACACAGCTTATAAAGTAATATTATGCTTTGAAATATAAATATGATGCATTATACACGCCATATAATTTAATCATTCTTGACTATTGCATAAATGGTTGAAGGCAAATGCCTCCTAGACTAATACTACACCTTGCACCTTTATGAACGTACTGACTGAAGTACTTATCAGCCATGCACACAAGCCATTTGCTCTAAGCCACACAATGAGTCAGTGGCAAACAAAGGAGGGGAAACAATGTCCCTTTATCTCCCAGACTTCTTCTGAGCCAGCTTCTTGCCAACAGGAATTAAAAGCCATTTCATACTTCATAGGGATAAAGTAACTTTTTGTTAGTCATCCAGTGTGTTTTATTGGAGTTGTAACCTCAGCTTCACAAGATATTAAAAAAGCTTTGTACAAGTAAATACAAATATATATATATATGTTAAATATGGTAAAACATAAACTAAATGGATGAAAGACTGACAACTCCTAAAATAGCTTATTTTTACTATCTGTACACATTACTGAGGAAAAGAGTACTACTCTTAAAAGCACACATTTATTGTGTAAACCTCAGTATTTTGTGTAGCCTTTAGGTTCACTGCAGTCATTCTGTACTACATTTTTATGGTTCTTTAAATGACCACTGGGTGTCACGGTTATCAACAGTAAACTCTACGCTTGGAGGACTTTTCCAGGTTCGTTTCAAAACGGATTCATATTATCAAATACCAATTCCTATACCCTATTAATAGCTACCCCCATTCCAAGACGAGGAAATGGTTTCCTCAATAAAAATAAAAATCAGCCAGAGTTAATACAAACTCTGTTCTTCTAGGAACTATAGCAAAATGGAGATTTGCCTTTCAAATTTAGTCTACAGGTAAGATTCTGTCATACTGCACATTTGTGAAGTATTTTCACTGCTAGGGTGGAATGAGGTAATTTTAGACTTCATGGACTTAAGGAATAATTTCCATAGGCTTTCTCTTTCAAAAATTATGTGGCAAAACAATTTATTCTTTCCTCTCCATTTTTAAGAAACCCATTCACTTGAAGAAAGTCTAAACATTTTGATAGTACACATAACACTACTGCCTTATGCTTCAGGTCCCACCTCTCAGAATCACGCAACTAGCAGAAGAATGTGAGTTTTCATGTTTTTTAATTTAAAAGTAAGTTTGTGGTCTTCATCACAGAAAAGAAAATGTGACCCTAGTATAATCAGTGCCTATTCAAGTTTGCAGACAACAGCTTTAAATCACGTGAACTGCTTCGTTCCTTTGCTCAGTTGTCATCTCCAAAGGGACAAGCCAGTGTTAACCCCACAAAGGGCCCCAAGAGATGAGGAGTGTATCTGGTCAGCTGGTTTCACCCACCCATGTGTATACCTTACACCTGGAGTACTGGAGTGCTGCTCCATGCATCCAAAGCATAGGCAGCACCAGGTAAATTATTTGCAATTATACAGGCTACCATACTACATAATTTAAACCATGTAACCATAAAGCTTCAGTTTAGACTCCACACACTCTGAATGAATACTATCAGGAAGGGCAGGCACGGCTGTGGACACCTGGGAGAGGACACAGCGGACAGCCAAAGTGTGTCAGGACAAGCAGGCTGGTGTTCCTAAGTGCCTGGGGCCACCACAATGTCTTCAGGATGCTCTGGAAGCCTCTGCAGTGCATGTGCTAAGGGATACTGGTCTGGAGCAGGTGCTGAGATCAGTCAGGGCCTCATGTTTGGGATCATCCTGGACAACAGAGTTTTTGGGATCTTTGCCAGGACCTGTAAGATGTGAAGAAGGAAGGAGGAAGGTATTTCCTGGCATATATTTGAGTTCAACATTTGAGAGCTGGATGAAGGAGCGTGGGCCTAATTCTAACTCTGCCCCCACCAGCTGCGCAACTTGTAGCTGCTGCTACATTTCAAGTTTTCTCACTCCCTACTTTTTCTTACCCATCTCTGACTTCAGAAATGAAGAGAACTAAAAATGGAAGGAGGGGACTAACCTAATCCCTGAAACTCAGGCTCGACAGAAGCACCTACAGTTCCTGGCCTCAGTTCAGGTGATGGATGAGAGATACGGGCTGAGACATGGGCAGGTGAGACAGAAATGCCAAACAGGCACTGTCATAAGAGATGTGTAACACATGGCAGGCATCAGCCTCTCTCTTATGCGCTATGTTTAGGGCCCCAGATTGCCTTAAGCAAATCACCCTGCCCTGCCCAGCATTTTCCATCTCCTCCATCTCAGACACTTGCTGCCTGATTGGCTAAAATGACTGCCTCAGCCAGAATTGTATTTTTTTTTCTTATTTTTTCCTTTAACCTATTTTCATCCAAGTCCAGATGTACACAAAAAGGCACACTCAGAAGAATGTAAGCATTACCTAATACATAAAAGATGGACGCAGAGAGGAAGAGAATTAAGCTGTTCTTCATGCCCAGCATGGCACGATAAGAAGTAATGGGTGTAAACTGCAGGTGGGAGGTTTAGATTAGACATTAGAAATGGCTTTTTAACAGTAGGCATAGTTAAGGACTGGAATAGATTGCTTGAGGAGGCTGTGAAGGATTTCAAAAACAGGTTAGACAAACATTTATCAGGAATCATGTTGGTATACATGTTTGCACACTGGAGCAAGGAATGGATTGTTCAAAGTCCCTTCCAGTCCTGCTTTCCTGTGATTTTATGATTCAAGGGTGTCTAATGGCTTATCTTCTGCTAACGATCGGTCTTAAACAAATCCCACAATCTTAAAACACTGCGAGCAAAAAAACAGGAAGAATTTTTTTTTTAATTAACATTATTCCGATTGCCTCCCTCCTTACTCAAAAACTCCTCCCACTTTTCAACACATTCAACTGCAAAGCTGAATACAGCCAGTAAAATACTGAAAGCTTTGTACTACCAGCACTGATAACACTGTGGCAATAACACAGCAAGCGATCTGAAATCTATATTTCTTTTGACCGAGTTCTCACCCCTTACGCCCTTCTCTCCTCCTCCCCACCCCAACACAATACCTAATTTTCTAAATTACTGGAGCGATTATGCACACTTTCATTAACATAGCAGGTGCAGTTATTTAGACCATTAATGTCCTAGCAGTAGTGTAAGTTGGGAGTGACCCTACTGCAAATTAACAGTTCAGGCACAAGAGGGGAACGGTGCTTTAAAATACAGCTGGAAATCTTCCACTGTACCCAAACAGGACTTAGTCCAGGGTCCTTGTCTGAAAGCTGCCCCCTTAACACAAGTCACTTGAGTTGGAGGAGAAAAGTGTTACAGATTAATTCTCATTTGTGGAGAAAAGAGGCTCTTTTCTTCCAGCTGAAGTGAAAAGCTGCCAGCAAGCATCAGCAACCTATTTGGAAATTTTGGGCTGACTCCTCATGTGATTTGACCATGGACTTTTTCTCTCCTTGCTATCGTATTCTATGAAGTCAGTTACCAAAAGCTTCTCTGATTCAAGTTTATTCTTTCTGCCCTTTCCCTTCACACTACTGTGCCACTATTTGTCGTCCCTTTTCCCTTCCCACACTTCTCAGTAATAACTTCCTTTCCAACAGCTTGAAAGACTGATGCCAACATTAAGAAAAAAACTACAGTGGAATCCCCCCTATTCAAACGTTTCTGTTTATGTTACCTTCCCATTTTGTCCCCTCTTTCTAAAGTGTAAACTTACCGGGGCATGGACAGACATTCATTTTATGCTTGCACTAAATATCTACAAAAATAGGGTTTACCTTGCCTGGGCCTATAGGGATTACTGGTACACGGATGTTAAAAATATTGTGTTTATGTACTGTAAGTAATGCAGTGTAATGTAATGTTGGATTGTGGCTACTACCACATGCCTTCCCAAGGAAACAGAAAAAATAACCTCCAGGAATTCTTTCCGAAATATTACAAAAAAATATGAAAAACAGGACATGCAAAAAGGACAGTATGATACATCATATTGAGAATGCTCCTGTGCTGCTTACAACCCCACACGTCGAACCACATCGACAATTACTGAATACAGTACTGGCCACAGAGTGGGGTCCCACAGTGTTTGTTTGGTATTTGCATCACCTGTGCTACATATTCTGAATGACTTTGGTTTACTACCTGACTTATTATTCATATAAACCTATAGTTAAAGGTAGGATATGACTGCACAGCTCAGTGCAGCACTCCTACCAAACTAACTCCAAAACAAGATGCTGTATAGGTGTGTCACCAGGGTGCTCCACCCTGGCTAATTAGCACGGCAAGCAGCTGGGAAGGCAGGCTAAGGTGGGAGACCTGCGGCTTCCACAGCCCCAGCCCATAGTCCAGTGTCCCTCCGGGAACTGGAATGAGCAGTAGGCCAAGTGGTAGACCCATCTCACTTCAAAGACTTTAAGAAATAACCTTCTGATGTCTATGTAGAACATACGGATGTAAAGATAAGATCTGCTTCTCTTTTAACAAAGGGACCTCTTTATGTGAGATTCCAGTCCAGCTAGACACAGCGGTCCTTCTTGTTCACAGCCGCCTAAATTGCTCTTCTTCTGCAGACCGACAAGGATGGCAACGTGATCATAAGTTACAAGAAGTTGGGTCTTATGTTGTTGTCAATTAATTACATCATCCAATAACTGCTTTTTTGTTTCAATGGACCCTACTGTGACCTCACACCAATAAGAATTACAAAAAAACTGCACTGAAACTAGTAGAATTACACAGGTGTAAGCCAGTCTTAAACCAATGTAAATCTAATTTAAGTAAACAAATAACAGGTCCAATATATCATCTATCTGAACTTAGAAATCTATACCAAATATTATTTGGGGTAACCACCACAAGTCATACCCAGCAAACCTCATTCTGATTTTACTTCTTCTTCCTCACATAAAACTTCTGCAATGTAAAGAAAGAAGGATTAAGCCAAACAATTCCATGAAATCATTAGCTTCCCGCCACAAACACAAATCAGACACGCGTAAGAATAAAAAGCTAGTTTGGCAAGATACCATAATGCCAAGTCAGGTCAGTCAGGTTATAATAATTTCTAATTAACACTCTTCCAAGTTTCAGTGTTATTTATTTGCATGTCAGTGTCACTCAGAACAATACGACATTCTTTCCTGCCTATGAAAACCTCTAAAAAAAAGAAAGAAAAACTTGCAGCCTGATCTGTACAAACAGAAATCCAATGTAATGACAAAAAAAAAGATGGTTGAACTTGACAGCCCTTGATGAAAACATCTTTAGAAATGAGAAGACTGATATATGTCCACTGATCAAGAAAAGCATAAACGAGCAGAGGCTGAGTACCACTGAATACATGATTTCCACATCTTATTTTGATTACATTTATCCAAGCAGCAAAACTTCCCCCCATCTCAGAGGCTTCATATTGCCTTGCCCCTGAAAATGCTCCCTTTTGAAACATGCAGTAGCGCTGTTCCCTACGGATTACAAAGGCCCAACATAAAATTCAGCAGGTTGAGCCTGCTAGAAGGCTTCATTAAAAAATTAAATATTTTAATTATGTTTGAAAATTGCCTGATATTGCAATAACTATGCAATATTATTCAAAAAGACTTGTTTCAAAAGCGAAGTCATGGAAGCAGTTCTGTTGACATTCTGAATCTGCCTCAACTTACTGTATTCAGAGTATCTGTAGCTGAAAAAATTTAGACCAAATATCCATAGGGTTTGTTACATACATTAAATTATTTCCAGTTTAAATTAATGTTTATAGGTATATATGTTATGTATGTAAAATGATAAAACCCATTAAAGATGTTAAAAGGCATAGCTAAAATTATCATTCCTATGACAAACTTTAGAACATATGTAAAGTAGAATAGTCTTATTTTTCACATAATAGTGGGCATTTATTTTGTTAACATTATTAATGAATATTTTTAAACAATATTGATCAAAAATGTTAATATTTATTCAATGATAAAAGTAAGTAGTACAGTAATATATTAGCTCTGTGTAGAAGACAGATTAAGGATGTTTTCGCATCAAATATCTCGTAAGACTTCAGTGAAGTCATAATGTGTTGATACCAGACATTTTAAGGTACCTGCATGGTCAAGCTTTTTTAACAATGAAGTAGATGGTCCTAAGTCTCTTCTCAATGTTGAAATAATGTTACCAAAACATTGCCAAAGAAGGCATGGCAAATACCTGTTATGGGGTAAGTGACCTTATAAAATTTAAAATTAATATGAAAAAGGAATTGGTTTAGGGAACAAAAGGGCATATTTTAGAGTTTTGTTGAGAAAGCTTTATTTCCAAGATGGGATAGCTGATATCTGTACTTTTTCTTGTTTCTACCAAGGAAAAGATATTGTGGAAACAATGAAAAACTGCTGGCAGTTTTGTATGTTCAGAATGCTTACTGCGTTTAATCAGTAAAGGTTATTAAATTTTCATCTTGTTTTTTGCTCCTGTGCAAGTATCACAATATTTCTATAAGAAGTTTAATAATTTGCATATTTTTAAAGCAACAAAACTAATTGAGCAGCAGTGACCACCCTTTACTATGTAATGAATTGCATGTGTTAGACTCTAGCTAGGCCCAAGAGCCACAAGACACATACCCTGAAGAACCAAGAGGATGGTGAGCTCTGGGAGCAGCTTCCAGGTAAGAGGTAGTAGTCTAGATCCTCAGAGATCCCTAAAGGTCACCCTAGGATCTTACCTGAGGATCTCCTTAGAGACCTCCTGCTTCTTCAGGTGATCTGTCAATAGTGACCTCAGCATCCCTTCCTGGCTAGTAATCTGCCACAGATAAGTATTAGAAACCATTATGAACTTGAAGACAGATGATGACGACAGATGACCAAGAAGTGATCTGACAGTATGGCTCCAACTCGGCTTGTGAGCTGCATGCAATTCATGAGCCACGGGTTGGCCTCCCAGTAATACGGGAGTAGGCGTTCAACTGTCATAACTTACTGTGACTGTCAATGGCATATTGGCATCTTTCAGCCACAATGACACTGTTTGCATTTTCAAATCTACCATTAAAGTGGTAGAATTTAGGCCAGAATTTATCTCTATTAACTGTATTCACCTAGAAGTCAGTGATGTAGTCTAATGTAATTGGGCTGGGCTCCCCCCAGTGTCAGTGGACAAAGACACCAGAAAGTGATTTGTCCCATCCTAAGATAAGTATCTCGAATGAATCACCTTTGTAGGTGCCTTCATCTCTCCAGAGGAAGACTAGAAAAATAGCTTGGGCTAGGTGCTTAACTTGTAGAGGTATAAAGTCAGGCTAGATGAATATCATGAACTATGTTTTTTAAAAACAAAGTTCTACTAAGGTTTTCCTGCTAATACTGTTGTTACAACGGTAACAGCAAAGCAGATTTATCAAGCTACCTACTTTGCATTTGTGTCGATGCTCCTGGCAAAATGGAATTCATCCTGTTCAGCTGTATCTTTGGCACTACATGTCTTTGGCACTGGACTTCTAACAACACAGGGGGATTCTTTTAGCTTCAGGGACAGAAGCCTTTGTTTTTAGGAGAGAAAGCCTGAGCTCATTTCAGAATGCACTGTGAGGTTTTGAGTGGCCACAGTGTGATATATAGTTAGCTACTTCAAGGTGACAGATTTGTTATAATTCGTAATACCAGGTTCCAACTGTGAAAATGCGGCGAATAGTACTACTCACGGAAATATGTCTACACGTGCACTGAAATATTTAAAAGACCAAGCCTTTGGTCCCAATTTTAAAAAACTTCCCTTTCCTCCTTCCAGCTGGAACTACTTCCCACTGTGCCTCTCAGCTCTGAGCGTATCCAGCAGGACACGCTCCTCTCTGAGACGTGGCATTCTGAAGAAGTGCTGTTAAACAGGAGATACTTACAAAGAAGGTGTTAGTATTTATAGAAAACCAGGAACTAATTCGAAAATTCTACAGATGTAATTGAGTATATTGTAACACCACGTGCTGATGGATAAAAATAGGAATGACAATATATAGGATGTCCTTAGTCAAACTGGTAATGAGTAATGCATCCAAATGAATGTCAGTAAAACCTACCTACCATGTCATGCTTCAGAAACCCTGTCGGCACTCTTCTTTAAGAGAGAAGCCACAAAAGCATGAAGTTTAATCTGTATGTATTTGAAATAACTATATTATTTGTGAGGCAAAGATTCAAATAAGGTGTATCAGTCACCCCAAACAGGTGTCAGTAAAAACTATCTCTGCCTATATTCCACAGATTGTACCCTCTTCAAAAAAAACAAGTATTTCAGAAAATTTGGGGAACATTAAGTTTTCTATTTGAGAAATCAGATTGGTTTAGTACCAAAGACCCAAATATATTAGTCAAAGACAAAAAAAATAAACTATAAGCTACTAGAGCCTTTGGAAAAGGAACTGAATTAACTCTTCTGGAAATCATAATGTAACACGTCTTGCATGAGTGTCCTGAGAGCTTGAGTGATCAGCCTTCAATACTGTGCAATACTGTTGTGCCATGACTCTGTCCCCCCCTCCTGCATCTCAGGCCAGTACCTTTCTGGAACAACACTCTTTTTCAAGCATGCAGAAGAAGTATTTTTGTGCTGGGTTACTGGTGGTGTCTTGTGTTCTTTATTACAGTAGCTATTTGAAACTTATAAGGTCTTAAGTATGAGAAGTAGTGCCAGAGCTGATGTACTGGAAAACAGTAACAAATGAGATGAAGTGGTGAAGATTTTTTACTCTGTAAATGTATGGAGCCACATCTTTTCTCTAATTTTGTGGCTCTTTATTTCTGATTTAAATACTATGCACCAACAAGGACGGAGAAGCTTGTGCAGAAATTTGGATTTTAAACAAAAACTAGTGATTCCCCTTAAAATAAGGGGCACTTAAATAGTAGTGTAATGACATTCTTGTGACACTAACCTTTGACCTCTTGTCCAAAGCAAGTAAGGACAGTCTGGCAGTTCACTTGCTTTTTTAAATATGGACTTGAGAAAACCATATATTCCTGATTAAGAAGGGAAAAAAAATTACTAAGGAATCCCAGGGCTCCGAGGAGTTATTCGCAAGCTTAATGTTAAGATATAATCTGCTGGTGATTACGTAACAATTTCCTCTCTCTGCCCATTCCAGAGTGGATGTGAGATACTACAGTCTACATGCCCAGTCTTGAATTTTTAGTTCCAGGTGTAAGAGCTCATTGCAATATAACCCTCTAGAGAACACAGAAAAGCAGAGAGAAAGGACTAGTGTACATGCCATTCTGGGAGAGGCTAGGCAATAGAAAGTGGTGCGTTACCCCATGCAGGGTTAGGTTTTAGGAGATATGTGGGAGTTGGCAGACACAATTAACCACCCTGAAATAACAATTGCCTTGAGAGCCAGCAAGAAGTAAAAGGCAGGGGAGCGGCCCTCCAGTAGGAAAACTGAAATAACTGCAACAATAGAAGGATAAATCTAATCTCACACAAAACCACCAATAATCCATCTGAGCCCTGGACATGAAATCGACACACTAATATTAAGGAACACAGACTACAGGAGACACTCTGGACAACGGGCTTGGAAAGCTCCATGGGGCAAAATCAGTGCTAGGCTTTCCTGTGGAATACCTGCCAGCTCCTGCTGCACACAATGGTCAGAAGGGGATTCAGTAAGTATTAGAGTGAACATTTATGCCTATCAAGATGTGGAGGAAATAAAAAAAAGTCCAAGCACACTGTTATTCTGTTGGGTGCAAGTGTGGAAGCATCTCTTTGAAGCACATACATGGTGGCTTACCATTTTTCCAAATCCTGGCTATACATAACTTTTTAGTGTATCTCAAAATGACAGATATACCCAGGTATACACAGCCAGATTTTGCAGGCTGACATCTAGGATAGTCCCAGACAGAAAAATCACGCATGCAAAGCAAGTCTGACATGTCAGATTCACAGTATATGCAACATTGTCTTGCTGTACATGCTCAGAGAAGTTGCACAGTAAGTACAAGACTGGCATCAGACCTCTTGCACATGCATGCTTTATCTGCCCACATGGATAAAACTAACTTCTCTGAATACATGGCGTCCTGCACATCCAGAAAGACACCTATGGCAACAGAAATACAGGGAAAGCCATACCATGTATGCTCATACCCATGAGAAATTGTATAGACCATATAATAATATGACACACCCTGTATTTAAACAGGATATTCCATACTACATGGGATCCTCAGCACTTTCTGACATTTATTTTTGTTACCATGCCATGCTGTGATTGCCCAGGAGAGTGCAGAGGTCAACATCAGTGTATACACACGACTTTGGTGGACAGAAGATGCAGTGTGATTACCTAATATTTAATTAGGTTACAACAATAGCACTAATGCCCTTATCCTTGCCACATGAGCTTATCTACAAGGCAACACAGTGTCCCTACTGAAGCTTTAGGACATAGTATCAGTAACCCCTGAGACATGACAATGAGTCACCACTGTTGTTCCCCCCATACCACAGGGATTCTTCTAGGAAGTGTATTTATAATCACAGCAAAATTAAAGTTAGGTGAGATCCTTTGCAAATCACTGGTTCAACCTCCTGCTCTAAACAGGGCTATCTTCAAAGCTAAACTAGGTTGCTCAAAGCCTTGTCCACTCTAGTTGTATCCCCATGGATGGAAAGTCCACAGCCACTCTGGGAATGTGTTCCAGTACTTGATCACTCTCACTTTGAACTTTTGTTTTCTTATACACAGTTGGAATTTCTCTGGGTGCAACTTCTCACTTTTGTCTCTTGTCCTGTTGGTGCACATCTCAGAGAAGCCTTGTGCTGTCTTCTCTATAATTCCCCCTGGGAAGGTGAACACTGTAATTAGATCCTGCTGTAGCCAAACCCACTTCCTCAGCTTCTCCTCCACCATGTGCTCCAGCCCCTACCACCTTAGCAGCCTCTGCTCAACTTGCTCTAGGCTGTTGCTGGAGGATCCAAAATTGGACAGTGGATATCCAATGTGACCTCACCGGTGCTACACGGAGAGCACATACCTGCTGGGTATATTGATAATGCACCTCAGTAGGTGCTGAACTCCCATGATGAACTCCTTTTGTCCACCAGGATGGCCAGGCCCTTTTGTGCTGGGCTACTCCCAAGCCAGTTGGCTCTCAGCCTGTATGAGGATAGTCTATCTGACGTGCAGGACTTTGCACTTGTCTCTGTTGACCATCACAAGGTTCTTGCTGGCCCATTCCTGCAGCTTGCCAAGGCCACTCTGAATGGCAGCTGTGGCCTCCAGTATGTCAACTGATCTCCCCAGTCTGGCGTGGAGATCAGCTGAAAACTTGCTGAGGGTGCTTTCTGTCCTACCCCCTGAGCCATTGATGAACATATCAAACAGGACTTGCTCCTGTATTGACCCCTGATCCCTCCTAACTGGGCATCAGACTTCAAACCAATGAGGTGCTACCTTTCAAGCCTGGTGGTACAGCCAGTTTTTCACACACACAGTCCGCCCACCACATCCACATCTCCCCAGTTATAAGGTTACTGAGGGAAACCCTACCAAAAGCCCTAATAAAGTCAAGTTTAAATGGCATCCTCCGCTTTGCCCTTGCTCACTAAGCCAGAAGTCAGTGAGGTTGGGTCAGACATAACTAAACTTAAAGGCATAACTTTTTTCAGTCATTGGCAGTCTTCTCCTAAACACCACAGCCTTTCAAATGTCATAGGAAGTGAGCACATAAACAACCATGGCCAGCTCCCTCAATGCTCATATGCACGCCAGCTGGTCCAGTGGACTTGTATATGCCCAGTTTGATTCAGTGGACTTCAACTTGATCTACTGTGAGTAGTCTCCCTCTCCCCCCAAACTCTGCTCCTAGCCATGGAAGCTTGGGAGATGTGGGTTTTTTCCCAACAAAGGCCAAGGTGAAGGAGGCATTGAGTATCTCAACCTTTTCCTTAACCTTTATCACTAGATCAATCACCCAGTTCTGCAGCAGGCCCACATTTTCCCTTGTCTTCCTTTTGCTGCTGTTGATGTGCCTGTAGAAGCCCTTTTTGTTGCTCTTCGCATTCTCTTTCAGTTGCAACTCCAGCCAAGCTTTGGCTTTCCAGATTCCACTCCTTTATTAAAATAGCGACCATACTGTGCATGAAGTGATGGAACTGCATCCCCATGTAGTTTGCTTACAAATCCTCTATCTGTTGAATGCTTTCTAGAAATGCTATTTAAGGAAGGCAGTTGTTTTTCATCCATATCTCATCTTTCGAAACTTGCAAGCATATGCAGGTGCCTGTTCAATCATTTATTTAGCTGCTACTGTGGAAAATGCCATTGTTCTAAATTATTCTTTCTTCCTTTGTTCTTAGTTGGTTTGTTTCCAGTAGCCTCAAATTTGGTGCAGAAGAAAAGTATACACACATAAACCTGATAGGAGGAAATCAAATGATTCATTCATCATGCAGACTTGACTGCTAATCCATCTCTCCAGGATTTTCTCTAATATTTTGTAATATTTCAGTTCTGCCTAAGCAACTTCACATGATTATCATAAAAAACCCAGCCCCTTAATGAAAGAGTTCCTTCCGATTATTCAGATCTGGACTTCCTGCCCCATGCTCCTCTAAAGCAAAATGGAAAAAAAAAAAAAAAAGATAAATTAGCCAAAGTTTTCTTAGTTGTAGTCAGCCCATAAATGATAATTCAAGGGTGGGTTTTTTTCTGTTTTAACTTTCCAGATCTAGAAAAGGGAGGTGTTTCTTGGTTTTCAAGCACTTGTATTTAGTCTAGAGTATCCCAAGGCAATTTTCTTACACATAAAGATACCACTTGTTCAACATATTCTACATTTGGTCATTTCATTGGTTGTTTTTGATATGGAGTGATTGGTCTCTTCAGTCTTCCACACTTTCACAATAACTAAGAAGTGTTTTGGAATATTTTCTATTAAAGATATGGCTCTATACAATAAGAATACAATAACTGTTTGAATTACAATATAGTCAGAACTGTACATATTCTGCATAGTTATGTATTACCTCTGTACTTCAGTAACATGATTGATATTATGACAGCTGTATTTAAAGTTGCCAAAATGTGTTTTTAAAATTCCTCTTCCCAGTATGTCAATTTTTATTGCTGAATTGTTGCATTTATTGCCTACTTTTGGGAAATTTTGAAGACATCTGAATATGATGAATGCATACTTCTGTTATTAGAATAAAGTCCTCTGTTACAAGTGAGATTTGTTTTGTATTTAACAGTTGATTCATCCAATTGCTCAAAAAGCTGCACGCTTATTTGGATCATCATTAAATCTGCTCTCTCTCATAAGGGTGTGGAATAGAATTAGGATCCAAATCAGGGCTCAGCTGATGAAAGACTGCCAAAGCACAGTGCCACTGCCCTTTTCCTGATTCTCTTTTTCCTTGCTGCAGCATAGGGAGGAAGGTCTGCTAGCCACAGACCTGTCTTTCAGGACACCCTCCTGGTGACTAGGAAAAGGCTGGGTGAAGGAAAAGCCTTTCCTATGACTAGGAAAACCACAGGTGACAAAGGAGGAAAGGACCAGGAACTGTTCCAGGAACTTTCCACATGTGGGCTAAAATCTGGCTGAGGCATGCTTTTTGTGCCTGGGACTCTGAATCATTCCCCTTCTACACCTTCATGTCAGCTGGGATCCTGAGAAACTTTGAGGTGTTGTGTCCCAGTTCCCCCTGGCACAGCAGCCAGGGCCTGCACCACCCCAGCAATACCGAGCTTCTTCCTCCAGCTCTTTGTGTTTCTGCTGGGGTATTTCCTCCCCCAAGGAGGGAAATGAGGTGGGGTAGGAAGGACATTCACTGCGATTAATGCAGCAAGATGTACCTCTTAAAGGTGACCTTTTAGGTTCTTTTCAGCTCCAAACACTACTTACTCCAAGAATATTTCATTGAAATGAATGGGGCATACCACAACTCTGTGAGACCCTTTTCTATCACAGATGGTTATATAGAGCCACTTACCCATGTGATATCATCCAGCTACAGGAAAGGGATTCTGCATTCCTTTCATCACAGTTACACTCTTCAGAGTCATCAAGACAGGAGCTGGTGCATGGGAGCAGCAGGCTACACGCAGGTACTCAAAGCAGTGACTGACTAGGGAATGCCAGGCTCTCCAGGCAGTGGGAGGGTGGCACAGCAGGGCAAGCAGCTGGAGGGACAGTGGCACAAACAGGTATGGCAGGAAGTGGTTTTTACCCCCACCCCCAGACACTGAGGCAAAGGGCAGGAAAGAATGATGGGCAACTTCACCTCCTTGAAAACCCAGTCTTGCTCTTTAGAGCTTGCTTTTGTAAGGTGCCTCCACAGGCTCTATGCTGCTCTCTGTACTGTTCCTGTTATCTTTACCCAAACCTTTGAATTATAGATTCAGTGATGGCACCTGGGGAGGGAGAGGACTGAGGAGGAAGAGCTCAAGAACAATGCAAAGACAGAGTGATGGAGATGAGAGGAGATATGGCAGTGGTGAAGTGGCTAAAACACAAGCAACAAGTTCTCCAGCAATGGCTGGTGAGCTAAGGAACACAAAATCAACATGCTCCTCTCTCCGGAAGACCAGTGTTGAATTTAACCCTACAGCCACAGCTGGGCAGTGCTCAGTGACAACGCTCTTTCCAACTTCTCCCTTTGTTGTAAGAGTGCTTCAGCTGGTATCAGTCAAATACCTTCTGAGGCCTCTAAACAGGACCAAAGTATGGTATCTACTTTAATTGGCCAGGCCTCCACGTGGTTTTATCCTCTTCTCTGGTTTCATTCCTTTAATGGATTTTGTCTCTTCACAGACTTCTCCACTGGTCTTGGGCCCGGGGTTTCCCTCAGTCAGACTTCTTCAAAGCTGCACTTGAAAGAAACACTATTGTCCAAACTTACCATTTTAACGTAAGTCGGTAACATTCAGTGCTCCTAAAACCTCAGCTTCTGAAGGCGAGGATGATGAGATATTAATTTCAGCTTTCATTAAGACAAAAAGAAGTTTTGTTATTTCCCTTTGGGTTTTGGAAAAAAGCTTGAGAATATAAAAAATGCAAATTCCAGGCTCTAAACCAACTAACACACAACGTATTATTTCAAGACACTATTTTTAAAGACCGAGATTTCACTCGTCTCATGACTTTTGACCAGCGACTTGGCCAAAGATTCAAGTTTCCCTTCCATTGCACAGGAGGGGACAGGAGGGCGACACCTCACAGCAGAGACGGGGACCCCCAAAATGCCGCGTCTTCCAACAGCCTGTCCCGACAAATGTGCCCCAACTCTCAACATCCCTGGAAGATCTATGGCAAAAACACCATTTTCCCCTGCTTCCGTGCCAACACACGCAGCTCCTACAAAAGACAAGACCAGCAGCGGGTCTGAACCCTTCCAGTAACCAACCTGAGCAATGACAGGATGCAACTTCATTGAGCATTTCTCCTTTTTTTTGAAAAAAAAAAAAAACCAAACAACAAAAAATCCAACAGGTTGCTTCAGGAAGTTACCGTAACCCTCCTCCGCCCGGTCACCTCTGCTGCCTTACAGGGACAGCGAGTCCCACCAAGATGCGTCGGGGCAGTGGGCACTCGCCACATGTCACACGTGCCCACGGCCCCGCGCCTTCACACATCTCCGCCATCAAGCTCTGGCCCCAGGACTGACAGGCGTGGGCACACACCGGGCACACACACAGGACCCCCGGGATCCCCCCGGGCAGGACGCCTATGGCCCCCATAGGCGTCGGTGGACCCCTGCCCCGGAGGCCGGTCGGGCGCGGCGCGGGGCGACCGGCGGCAGCCCGGCAGGCCCCGGCGGCGACCCCGG
>VYZW01040997.1:10087-76874 GCA_013401315.1 Balaeniceps rex | reverse complement strand
AAGACAAACTCGTGGTGTTTTTACAAAGAACTGAGAATATGGGATGGTATTTTCAGGTATGTATAAGCAATTACAGTCCGAACAAAATAGTCTCTTCATTCCTCATTGGGTTAAGTGATGAAAAGACTGACTATTATGTGTGATTACCTCTTCTATTAATTTGGATGTATAAATTAGACATGTTCCTACAGGCCTATGGAGATTTAACGCACCATGTAAGCGCTAAATATTAACATATATCTGTATTTTGAATTCAGTGGCTCAGAAGCACAAGAGGTACACATCATTGTGCCTCTATCTACCACATTCACTCCTGGTCATCTTATGTGCATATTCCTGCAAACCAAATTAATAGAACAGAGCTGCCCAAGTAGGTCATTAGCCACTGGTGGAGGGATGTGACAAATTAACATCTCCTGAACAAACAATTTGCTAAATCCTTCTTTTCTGACAAGCGAGGACCCATTCCCTGCTCTAGGTGTACCAGCTGCGGGACACAGACACAGGAGAGACACAGTGGGAAGGAGTAATGCCTGGATGCTATGCTCCGCTGCACTGAAAAAGAAGACACAGACATGCTTTTTGGAGTTGGGGTTTAGGGTGGAGGTACGGGCGCCCCAGGGACACGGGCAGCAAAGAGTAGGTGCGAGCGGCAAATATTTCCCCAAAACTAAGCCAGGTGAGACCATATTGTGACTTTTCAACTGTACATCAGTGCTTATGGCTGGCAAAGGATTGCTGTTCACAGTTTTCATCCCTGTTCAAAGCCTGCGTAACAAGTGCTAAAGCACTCCATGAAGATGCTCCAGCCACCAACCCCTTCTGCAGGACCACTGTTTCCCATTCACCTTCTGCCCAAATTGTTGGCTGCGTTGGCAGATTTCAAGAACTGAGACAGCCCTAACCAGTGATTTCACAAGACCTTCCATTTCATTTGCAATTCAGTAACTCAATTCCACCTTTAAAACACATCTACCACTGGTTTTACCTGTAGGTGGAAGACCATCTCCACAAAAGTCCCTTCAATCAATCCTTTCCTTTTGTCTATAATGTCCACAGATTTAACAGTAGCTTTTACACAACACAGGATGATTATATTTTACTGAATCTACTTTCCCTCAAAAGCATCAATAAATCAACAAACCAGAGGTAATTAAGGAATAAACAATGCTAAGGGATTGATTTAAATATGCAAACCTCAGAACATCCAGGACTCAACCTCAGCCCATCCTGTCTGTCCTGCTGTGCAAAAATGTTCTTCAAACAGCGAGTGAGCTTAGCTCGTCTGGATGTGTTCGGTGGATGGAAACTGAGTTTAATGTAGCTCCCCTGGCTTTTATCTGCTTAAATCAGAATCCTATTATTATTTTAACTTTACAATCACTTAATTAAAGTGATGTTCTAGCCAAAAAAAATTGCCTGGGTGGCCTGAATATTACACCCCCATATTTTTTATGAGGTGACGTTTCTGCTGAGTTCAAGAAACCATGCTTGATCACTAGATTTGGGTGGGAGTTTTGCTTGTGAGGATTATGAGTACATTACAAGCAAAGCCTACTGGATTTATGCATAATTTTTCACTGAAGGTACAAAACAAGTAGCCATCAACTTAATGCCACTTAATGCTGAAGGCTTTAAAGGGTCACATAAAGCCATCCTTTTTATGGCACAGCAAAAATTCATGATTGTAGGTTAGGGTTATAAATGAATAAGTAAATCACTTATGCATTGCATTCAGTTGGCCCCTACTCCAAACTCATTTAGTACATAAC
The DNA here is from genome assembly GCA_013401315.1 of Balaeniceps rex. Classification (NCBI taxonomy): domain Eukaryota; kingdom Metazoa; phylum Chordata; class Aves; order Pelecaniformes; family Balaenicipitidae; genus Balaeniceps; species Balaeniceps rex. The sequence continues at coordinate 75,102 of VYZW01040997.1, read as the reverse complement.
AGCTTTGCTGTTGCCGTATGTCCTGCGCAGACATTCAGTGGGAGGTTTTATAACGTTCCACAGCCTACAGAGCTCCCTTCTTTTTTTTTCAATCTAATTTTCTGTTTTGAACAATATCTGATAAGAAAACAAGAGGCAGCTGTAGCTCTACCACCCGGCCTATACTTGTCATATACTACATCGGAAAGTACAAAAGGACAAAATTTATTAAAAAATGGGATAATGTGCAATGTGTGTAATATATGTTCTGAGATATTTTACCAGCAAGAAGTAGTGCACTCAGGAAGGCACCTTTGTGGTGACCACATGAAGGATGTTTCCGGGTAATGAAGAGACTTAAGAGCTGACTAATAAAAATGTAGGGACTGTGTGGGCCGTAGCTGAAATGGCTGGAGCCTGAGCACACCATCCTACAAATCCTTACAGAAGAGGAAGCGTCGGGGGCTGGCAGTCCCCAAACGTGCTCCAAATTGCCAGGAGAATGCAGCCCCATTGGATGAAAAAACAAGTTTGCATCAGCTTAGCCCACTTTTTTCCCCTTCTGCCCTGGACTTACACAGGATCTGTTTACCAGCACTATCTCATTAAGAGTCCTCTCAACAAGGAAGACAGTCCTCCTCAAGGATGCCATGATAAAGGCAGATCTTCTAAAAAAGTCACCAGGGCACGAGATTTGCTCTGTGTTGTAGGGCAGCTCAGTGGCATACACAAGGAAAAGAACTGGTACCTTCACCTGAAACCCATGGCACTACCCACTGCCCTCCTCAATTAGATCTACCAAAAAGCAGGAAAGGCTCAAACTCAATTAATCAAGAGCAAAACCAGCTACCCCTCTGTGAGAGTCCCAACAAGAATCTGTTCTGTGGGAGGATAGCCAAAACATGTAGTGGCTGAAAAGGAGGCTAAGAAAATTAAGAAAGTAGAAAAGATTACGATTAATCTAAATTCCTGTAAACTTACAAATCAGAGGTCAACACATGAGTAGCAAAGAGATGGCTAATAGCCATAAGCACATTCTCAACAAATAGACACAGAAAATGAGCGCGCATCAAGACAGCATGATGAGCAGTGAAGCCAAAGAACCTGAGTGCTCTGAAGAACACCGCAGGGCAATAGTACAGGATGCTGTTCAGAAGGGAGGTGATGCTGGGTTTATGCTTGGGATACTGTTTAAGCACAGTGCTTAATAGCTCCTACCGATCTGATAAAAATACTTGATAAATATCTGAAGCTTCCTTGGTGGTTGGGGTAAAGTAGATCTTTCTTTCTTTCCCACTCTGTCAATAAAGAATGTCTTGATTGTACTAAGTGGTTATGTCTGGGAAACTGGATGTGATGGGAGAGACACAATACTTTTCCTTTTCTCCAGGTTTGTTACGTGACCCTGCATTGGACTTGGCATTGTAACCATTAGTAGACGACTACGTGAAGAGTTTGAAGTAGTATTGTCAATTGAAAAATCCATTTTCTCCCTATTTTTGTTAAACCTCAACCCAGTAGCAGTGTACTGACTAGGAAACATTGTTTCATCATATGAAAATGTTGGCACTAATTCCCTGCAACATGAAAGCAAATGTCTGTAGATATGCCTGGTATATAACAAGCGACTGTCATGCCGTGATGTGAGATTAATTATTTGAAGGCAAACACCTTGACAGACAGGCAGGCAGAGCACACACAAGAATAACAGTAAGGTAAAGGAAAGACATTGATGTACAGCGTATCCCTGCTGTCTCTACCGTGCTTGACAAGCTCTTTATTACTTGCAAATAAAGAAACACCGAAATTGTGGCTATTTTAGCAACAAACATCAGAAGAAAACTGTATCATCATCCTTGTGTACAGACCTCATGTGCCAAAGTGGGATGAGCTATTTCAGCAAGCCCTGCACAATGAAAACAGACTTTTCCCTCAGACCTTTCACAAATTCTTTCCTCCCTCTTCAATAAAAGTGCCCACCATCAGCCAAGCTATCCGCAGGCTATGGAGACCTGTACCCATTTCTGTCCAGTCTCCTTCAGACCTCTGCAAATCACAATTTCCAAAATGTGCCTGGTGCTAGTAGAAGCAGAACCCACAACTTTCAGCTCACTGAGACCCAGAAAGAAGCAGCAAACCTCTGGCTGTGTGTAGTAGCAAAAACAGCAGCAGGACGTACTGGGCTGCCCAGCACGGGCTGGTCACCTCAAAAGGTGCCAACAACCCTAACCAGAACAGGATGTCAGGATAATATAAAGAATCCACTTTTTTTTTTTCCCAGTTGTCCCTGCCATCAGTCACCATGCCCCCTCCCCCTAAGTAAATGAAATCAATCAGCAGGGATTTCTGTAAAATACATAAAACAGTCATCTTCCAGACTCTACCAGAAGATAAATGGTTCCAGACATTGGACTGCAGCCATTTTCCCACAAATGCTACAGTGTTTTGTCATCCATATTGGGCCATAATAGTGAGTGGGTTTTGTTTTGTTTTGTTTTGTTTTCTCTCAGTCAGCAGCCAATGCTTCTGCTTCTAACTCGTACATTAAAACCACTGCAACAAGAGTAATTTTTCTGTACAATTTGTAATAGAACAGTTTCATTCCCAATAATACAGTCTGGGGTGTTGTACAGAACTTTGATACTCTTCTGCTACAGCTAATATCGCCTTATCGCTCCCAGCTGGAGCTTCACAAACCTTTTTGGGATTAAAGCATATCACCCCAAATACGAGCCACTGAACTGAAACGAGCATGAAACTATGAGCAGTGCAAACCTTATCTGAGAACCTGCTAACAAGAAATAATAAGATTGCTTACAATATCTCACGCTGGCTTTTGTGCTAGTTTCAAAGGATACAAATATATGACAAAAGATGCATCACAATGTGAGTTTACAATTAATTTTAACGTGTTTTAAAGCAAGTCCTTAATAATCTGTTAACATAAAATGCACTTTGGAAAGAACCATGGGGCTTTTTCATTATTAAGAAATGTGCAACCAAATTCTATCCTTAATTAAATCAGGAGTAGTTTTATTAACTGCAGTAGAGTTAAACCTGACTTACATCAGTGTAAGTGAGGGTAGGATTTAGCCCTGGGGTGTTTATACACTGTAGTTCCAGTTAGTTTAGATCTATTTGGGTGGGAACTCCTTTCCCCTTTCCAGAAAAAATATTCTTGCCTAGCCTTTTTCACCTCGCAACTGGGGCCAAAGCAGTCTTTTCTTCTAAGATTTTTTTCAGAAAGGTTACAAACAAATCTTATCCTCGACAGGAGATTACCTTATTAAACAAAACCACCCTCTGAAGTGATGGACACCAGCAGTTTTAAAGTTTGTTTACAAGTTTTTAAACAAGCCACCTCAAACAGATAAGCTTATTTACATCTTAAAAATAAATAAAAAACTTTAAGAGCTATTTTATAAAGGAGCTACTTATGCCTGTTTTCAAAGCTGAAAAGCCCTTCCAAACAGTACTAGCTCCTGTATTAAACATCCCTGCTACAGTATAGAAACTTACTGTCCACAGATATCCTTGGGCTTCACTGTGCCTTTGAACCAAAATCACTTTCTTCCGTACTTCATTTTCTGCTCTCTTGAAATCAGATTCCCAGTTTCTGACAGATGGCTCCTCTGTCACCAAGCGCTGCTTCCGCCTCCTTACCGCTGCCAGCTAATACTTCCACGATGCTTAGCTGTTGTCTGCGGAGCTGTGCTCTACATCATTTCTACTCTGATCAATGCTCCGCTTGGTTTTAGGTTGGTTTCTAGTCCCGCCTCCTGCTCTTGAAGAAACGAAAACTCACAGCTGGATTTTCTATAAATCATCCCTTTTAACAGTGGCTGAGCAAGTATGGCAAATACTACAGCTAAGACCTGCTGCTCTATTTGGAACTTCAAAAACAATTCCTCATCTTAATGATGCACACATGAAAGTTAATCATGTACTAAAATCACTAATACTGAAAAACAGTGGCCAGATAATTGTGACCTTCAGAGCTTAGAAGCTGATTAATGGAATACAAAACTCCTCTCTGTTCCAGAGGGGGAATATGGTAAAACATACTGCCTCAGTGAACTGCTCTATATAATGTTTTGCTTTGAACGGGAGCTTGTCATTCTTACAAAGATAAATTTACATTTGCAATACAGAGCTTTTTGACAGACTAACCCAGCATACATACTGTTTAGGCTAGCAGCCCCAAGCTTGAAAGAGCCTTTACCATCGTAGCAGCTCTTTTGAAGTGTGGGCAGGAAACACTTTTATTTTATTTAGTGTGCAGAACTATACAGCGCTGAACTCATTATCATGTTTAACAAAGCGTGGAGTATAAAAGCAAGGTGGTACCATAAAACCAGCGCTACGAACTTTGTTCCCATGAAGAAAGCAAAACAGAGCCGAGTTTCTGTAAACTGTAAATTGTTTTAATCCTCCACCCTCCAGATCTTCTTAAGAAACTGTGCTGTGGAAATTAAAAAGGACTGGGCAGATCTGGATAGTCTGAATGGGCTGCAAAATCCTGGGCTTCTTGGGTTTTTCTACAGTGAGAGTTGCATCCTAGCTGAAAGTGTCGGCAGGGCTCTCTGCCCTCTGACCGATGGTTAAAGCTGTCTTCCCCTTCACTAACAGCTGATTGTGTCCCGGTGGCACATGGGGTCCCCCGACCACTGCCCGTGGCTGATTCGGCTGGGGATTGCTGAAGAGCAGCTGAGCTGCTGCCGTAGGCTCGATCAAGCACCCCTCGAGTTTCAGCTCCGCCAGCAGCTCAGGGAAGGGTGCATCTGCCAGGAACGGCTTTTCCCCAGGTGTGCCGCTCGGCTCCCAGCAAGCAGAGACCTGGGGGCTTCCCCAGCCAGCTGCTGGAGCTGGACGACTGTGTCGCCAGTCTTGTATGAGTGGATCTCGCCCCTTTTTGAAGTCTCTTCCGCCCAACCCTAACGCGTTCCAAAAACATAGTGGAAAAACACGAAAAAAAGCACTTCTGTCTACTTACACCAACTCCCTAACCACTTCATTACATGCCCTGCTGTTCTCACAAGTTCAGTTTTTCCACATGATAGATGACTTCATGGGCTCTCTCAGATCCTATTTAATCCTATTCTTTTTTTAAGCTGAAGAATCTCATCTGTTTTGTGCCGGGGCTGGTCAGCCCTGCTGCCCATCCCTGAACGTACTACTGCTCCCACAAGTGATGCAGTTAGCCCTTTAGTTCACATGGTAGAAGCTGATGTTACAGCACCCAAGCTCAAGCCTTGTCCCAGTCTGTGACTGCCATTTGTGGAAATGGGAGAATATTTTCATTTTCTTTGCTTACAATTCTGCAGACAGTAACTGAGGACAGTCAGCTGTCATCTCGCAATCAGACAGCTCTCCACAACCACCGCATGAGTGGCCTGCACACAAGAATTTGAGAACAACTATGCCAGACAAATCTCCAAATGGTTACTAGCCAGTCAGCCTAGAAGAAAGTGGTATAGATAAGTAGCCAGGAGTGCTCTGAGCTGAGGGCAGCACCACTCTGATGCAGCTACTACTCTCTTAATGAGCAGCCATAAGACACGGGTCCTGGGCCCCTGTCCAAGCAGCCGTGACTCAGATTTGAAGTGCTGCAACGACAGTGCTCTCCTGTGGATGCACTGGTTGATAGTGCCAGCAGCTTGATGATGGAGAGTGAAAAGAGCAGAGAGAAGCACCATCCCTGTGCCCGATTTAAATATGTAATGGCAAATACAATTAATCTGCTTTCCAGGTGCTGCTGTACATTCAACACTTATCAGCTGTCAAAAAACACGACTGATTAAAATTACTTGCTTGACCTTTAAAATGTACTTGAAAATCCATAAATGAGACCAATCAGTGGTACATACCCATTTGAATAATAACAGAATTTTGAATCTCCAGCAAAGGCTGTAAGAGGAGATTAAAGGCTCAGTACCACAGTGTGACATGCACTATATGAACCTGGGATGAGAATCTTCCAAGGACTTTTACAGAGCATTTTGTCTGCTGCCTGGAGTAATGTTTATGGCACACAGGACAAGATTTGCTCTTCCTCTGCCCTGAGACTGTTGACCATCATCTGAATAAGAAGAAAAAAAGCCTGCTGTGGGTGAAAAGAAATACATTTACTCTATGTCGTCCTCCATGTGCTTTGGTTCCAGACAGTGCACTGCATTCCTCAGGGATGAACGGGAAGATCTGCTCCCACCACTAGTGAGTGTCCAGTTCACAGGCTCAAACTAGAGTAAATCCACAATAAAACAGCAAAATGTGGCAGCACAGATGTTGGTTTATCAGGACTGTTTCCCTCTGCAAATCTTCTCCTATTGGGCCACGCTATATGCTAATAGTGAACACAGCCCAACAGTAGCCCAGTATGGCTGAACACAAGATGGCCATGGTATGAGCTCAGGTCCTGGGAGCCAGATCATCTGCACTGCTTACCTGCAAGCTATTTGCTGGTTCTCTCTCTGGTTCTGTTTTGGACCATTCCAACTAACCTTCTCCTAAGCAGTGTGAACATGAGTCAGTCTATGTTCCCTGGCCATGGTATCCCTGACGCTTCTTGGTTTGGTAGTACAGATGTTGGCCCAGGGATGAAGGACAGTAGGATAGTTCCTCCTGCCACTGTTGTGCAGAACTGCAGCCCTCACCTCCCCCTCACCTGGAGATAGTCGTGAGATCTGCTGAAACTGGATACCAGATCTGACTGCCGTAACAAATCAGAGAGTACTTCCCAAACTGTGACTCCATAGGTCAGGTACAAGAGGTGACATGTTGCTAATTAGTCTCATTATCATTTAAAAAGAGCTTAGAAAATGTTGTATGAAGTGAAAGACTTGGAGACCTACAGATTTATTCAGTTGGTAGGATGATCCCTCGCCCAGATGTTCAACAGGCAAGAAAGCTCTGCTGGGGAAGAGCTTAGGGTGCCACACAGATCTTCATTTGGGCCTTCTGACCTGTAGCCTCTCCCTCTGCTGACACTTGGGGAATCACCAGAAGAAAACATGAGCAAACATTTTGGTGGGTGGACTTTTGTCAGAGAAAGACCTTTCACCTTGATGTAAAGAGCTCCTTTGCAAGAAGCTAGGACTTCATCCAAGGACCTTCAGCACTCACAGACCCTGTGATGAAAGTATGGCAGAGGGAGCAACTGCAGAGCTCCATGGGCTCTGGTGAAAGTCTGCTCTGCCTTGTTCTTAAAAAAGCCAGATCATAAAATCACAGTGCCCTGGGGTAATTCAGGTTGGAAAGGTCCCCAGGAGGTCTCAAGCCCAACAGCCCCTTTGGTCTTCTGGCCCTGCTGAAACACGAAGTTCACAAATAGTTTCAGCTCCCCACAACCGCACTGGGGGCAAAGAAGGAGGAATAAATTACTTGCCATTTTCCCCCAGTGACTTGTAAATAGAAGAGTTTGACCTCAATGCAACCAGGATGGCTACGCCTGCTTGGCCCTGGACTCTTTTCAGGAGTTGAATAAATTTGTCGAACCTTCTACCATGAGGCTGTTGGGGGGAAAGTTTTAATAGTTTAAAGGCACTCTGACTACAGTGTATTTGCTTACAATGTGGTAAACAGAATTATTAAAAACCTTATCTTTTGCATCTTAAAACTCTTAATATACTCAAGAACACATTATTTCTTCTTACTGTCAGAGTTTGCTTTGCTAAGACAGCATGCATGAGCTGCTGGATAGCTTTGGAAACACTTTGAGCCCCTTGAGAAGAAGCAACAGATACGAGGACACTGCTGGAAGGATGAGCAAGATGAAGATGCACATCTATGAAGATGAGCACTTGTATCTCCCAACATCTCTTCCCTACCACTGCTCTGCAGCCTTGCTCCTCTGGTGGTCTTGAGCTCCATTTTCAGCTGAAACTTATTCACAGGTGGGCTACATGGTCCTCCAGCTCAAAGGCTGTTTTCCCCTCATTGGTGCTTACCCTCCAGTTGCAGGCAATGAGAGCAGTGTTGTTATGCCTGCGGACAGGAGACTAAAACACAGACACTGTACTGTTTCAGGCTCCTTTGACAGAATAAGCCGTTTCCCCTCTAACAGCTTTTCTGAATCTACTGACACAAGTTGAACGGGGGCTGGATCGTGGGAAACAAGAACTGAGCACAGTATTGCAGACGGGGCCACACACACCACGTACTCACCTCTCCTGTGACAATATGTTGCTTGATAGAGCCGACGGCCGGGCTGCCTTGCCAGGCCACATTTTGGGAGTGACTTGCAATTATTCTCCAGTCTGCAAACACATTCAAGCCTTTGATCTCCTCTGTCCCTCCCAACTGCCAGCCTCCCAGATTATGCCAGTATTTCCTGCTGCTGTCCCCTAATCACAGTACCGCGCCACTGATAACCACCGTACAGCCGCAAACCGAGCTGCCCACAGAGGCAGGGCACACGGTGCCAGTGCCCCACCGCTCGCCGCTTCCCTTTCATCCTGTTTTATTATCGCACGTCCTGCACTAACCCTGGCAGATTCTGGAGGAAAACAAAGGCAAAGGTGTTATTTCATGCTACCAGGACCAGACAAACCCCGTCTCCACATTTCCCCTACAAACACACTCATATTTTTTCTTAAAGATTATGAAATTTTGAAAAGTTACACAGGGGAGGGAACATAAAGTGCTGGGTAACATGGATATGCTTTCAGCAAAAAAGACAAGGGGAAAGGAAAAATAATATCTGAGTTATTACTATTTGAAAATCTGCATCAAAATGGTTATTTCAAGGCAAAATCAAAAGAAAAAATTATTTGAAAACATCCCATCTAAAGCAGAAAACTGTAATGAAAATATGTTGAGTGGGGATTTTTTTCCTGGGCAGTTTTCATGCAGTAGATGCTCTTACCTAAGATTGCCATTTCCCAAAGGATTCCCGAACTATTTGTCATTCATTTACTATTGTGGTGGTTATGTAAAGTAGGACAGTTGTACTATCTCCATCTGATGAGAAAGCCATACACTTTTGCATTTTAATATAAAACACATTCTTTGAAGGATCCAAATACGTATTACCTAACTTACTTTTCAGGAAAACCTCTCTCATTTGTACTTGGTACTCATTTAGCTTTTCAGAGTCTTTCTCCTGCTGGAAAATCTCTGGAGTTTACATGGGATATCTCTGTGTCACATGTGTTCCCTTTAATAGCCAATATAAATGTTTTTCAACTCTAAACTCTACAGCTTGAGTCTCACTTATGAAAGTCAAGCAGCACCTCTCTGCTTTACTCATCACGCAACCAAACGCCTGCTGATCTACCCTCTTGCCTTGCAAAGCAGGGGGTCCCAGAGCCCAGCCCAAAGCAGTTTGCTTTGGTTTGATGAAACCGGTTGATAAATCCCATCCTGATTCCCAACACTCTTCAGAAAGCTCTGTTCCCTGATATTTTTCTCTTTCCAGGGACCAGCAGTGCCGTGCTCAATTCAGCGGCATCCATCTCCTCCTTGCCTCTCTGCTCTCGCAGGCTGGGTCCTGGGAGAGTGTGGCTGTACGCTCCCACTAAGGTGATCCCGTGGGACAAAGCATCTCCAGGGCCTGAAAATGGCACTCACTGCACTTCAGTGACAGGACCCCTGTTTAACACGAGGTTCAGTTTGTGCATGGCAGAGGCACGGTATTTCATTAGTTCATTCAAATGATTCAAAGAGCTCAGAAATAAAAATTCTTAGAATTGCTGCATGAGCCAAACCTTTTTAAAAGTTTATATTAAAATGTGAATCGCTGGCTTGCTTTAGGGGAGGAAAAAAAAATCTTGTTTTCAGCAAAAAGTTAATTGGGTGTCCTAAAAATCAGTAATTAAAAACACCACTAACAGACAATAATCATCTGGAGTGCTAATTTCCTTTTGTACATAAAAGGCTTAAAAAGGACGGAGTAAGAAAGAAAAGTTCAGCATCAGCATTTGCCTCAAGACCCAATGCACCCAGGGGCTGGCTCAGGATCCCTCCTGCAGGGAAACGAGAACTAGAAAAGTTATTTTTGTTGCTGCAAAGAAAAGTTGGATTTCTGAAGCTATATGCCGCACCCTTTAAAATGACCTCAGTCACAAGCAAACCTTAAATGTCATCCTGAGGGACATCATCACCATCGCTATCATCCCCCATGCATGTGTCAGAGAGAAGTGCCACCACCCTGGGCAGAAAATGCAGCTGCTATTTGCAGTGCAACAACACAAGACTGGAAGCAAAGAATATGGTTTCCAAATTAAACAGTGGGAGTAATTTCTGCCGACAGGATGTAATTACTCCTCTTGTAAAAGAGCTGTGGAACACTTAATGGTTTCGAGCACTAATACCTATGGAAACAGCCTTCCCCAAATACCCAGACAAGTGCTAGCTTACTGTTGGCTTGGAGAGCAGTAAATGGCTGAGAACACATCTTGTACTGCCTAAAACTTCAAGGGCCTCCTTCCAAATATTGCTTTAGCTGGACTGCTGAAGTTTCTGAAATCAGGTACGATCACTGCCCAGGGTGAAATTTCTTCCACCTCTCACCAGAGCTGTAGTTAAGGCACTGACTGTGCCGCAGCCCTAAGTATAGATTTTCCCCCATCATATCTCAATGCCTGGTCTCTGACTATTTCAGGTAATTTATTTGACAAGACTACTGTATTCCCAAACACCCTGTTTATGAGCAGGCAGAATCTGAGACTATGTAAAACATATCAAGGTAAATGCAGTAGGGTATATGGCATCTCGAAGTTGACATGCTTCTGATATTAATTTTCTTAAGGTCTGACCAAAATACATTTCCAGATCAGAAATAAGAAGCAGCATCTAAATGCGGAAATGTTTTAATTATGGCCACAACGCTCCCAGCATCCAAAAGCCTCTTCGTAGAAAGTGTGTTGCGTGAAGTATGCCAGGCCTTAAATAAGGGTATTGGCAACTCAACTCTTACATTTAGATGCAAAAATTCATAACCATACTTATGAAAACAGACAAGCAGAACTCTCCACAAAGCAACTCTCCTGTTGCAAGATTTTTACTAGTTATACTAGCGCAACCCAGAGCTTGGGAGGAAACAAGTGTCCCAGCACCTCCTCTTTCATTTCTATCAAAAATACGAAGTTTTCACAGCACATCCATAAGACCTAAGCCCTAAGCCCCTAGCCTCCTGCAACAAAACTAACTCCAAACAAGGCTAGAAGGCTTACCTCGCCTCTTGCAAATTACCATGCATTTCTCAGAGATTTTAAGGCGGGATTCGTTAAAATAAAGAAAGGTGCTGCTTATCACAGGAGAAGATTGTCTCTAAGCAACAGGAAAAGACAAAGTTTTTCTGCACGGCCCTGCCTCAAACATCAGCAGAAAAAAATGCTTACATGCTGACAATTCGTCTGAGAAACTGCTCTGGAGCTTAACAGGCCGTAATCAAGACATCAGGAGTTTATTTTGAACAAGCACTTAGGGAACGGACATGAAATCTTGATGTTAGTGGTCAATATGTGATTCTCCCATCCTCACACCAATGGAAAAGAAAGCAAGGGAGTCCGGTTTGTGACTATTGCACAGTATAAAATTTCTTTTTTAAAAACATAAAGACTCTTTTCAAGCAAAATTCAGCATGCTTGAGGTATGAAACATTGTCTCCCTGACCTTTCGGAAACCCAAAGAACTAACATTTGGTTTTTTGGTAAGTTAGGCTATTGACAAATTTGTTTTCTTTCATCACACACATGCACAAAAATCTTTACTAATCATATTTCTATCACCATGGTCCTCCAGATCTTTCAGCATGCTTTACAGAGAGTGAAAAAATGAAAGAAAACAAAAAACTGGCAGTACATTAGGCAGCTTTGGGCAAAGAAAATGATGGATTCTCCCAAAGTAATTTCCTGCAAAGTGAGATTTGCTGTGAGGATCTTGATTACCTATGTCAGTGCTGGGAAGCTACCTGGACACGTGAGACTATTGTTTACAGCCAATGCAGCCAAGACAGAGGCCACTACTGGGTTGCAGAAATGAAGAGCCTGAGTACAAGGGAACAGAGAGAGAAGGGATTTTTCAGAAGAGTCGGAGACAGTGAGATTTTATTTCAGTTACATTGCTCTACTACCTCCTAAGATGGTCCCAATTAGGCATATTTTTGTGTACCAAAAGCATATGATGCCACACTCGGCCTTGTCCTCCTCTAACTCTCTTGGCAAAAGCAACAAAGACTTCCTAGCACAAAAAGGCCACACTGTGGTTTTCTTTTCAAACATCATTTCTAGGAAAAATGAGAAAAAAAACCCCTCTGCAAGATATTCTGTACCCAAGGACAAAGCTGAACGGTTCCATGTGAGTCATTTTCAATCTTTGCAGGCTTGGCATTTGTGGTATGAACTCAGAAAAGTCATTACCAGTAATTTTGTCATTTCAAGTGTTTGTAACACATGAGAAGTAAGTGCTTTTAAAATGAGAATTCAGATCCTAACCACTTCAGGGACACTTACAGATCACCTTCCTACAACTTCAACCTAAAACCATTTCACTATGTTCAAAAAATACTTTCAGATGCTCTAAGTAAAGCAAGGCATCCAACAAATGACTTGAGAAAGAGGTTTTCAAACTAAAATGAAATGCTACAAGAAGTCAGACATGATGAAGGGGACGATACGCTTCCTTCTTGTTCACTTGAAGGACTGCCTGTTTTGTTGGATTAACCTAAATTGAGCCTGTAGTCCAGTCATCTCTTTTCTCTCTTCTTTACTACAGCCAAGCAAAAACCAGGAGGAGGAAAGGTATCACATGTGCCACCATTTTCCAGGAAAGTTCTTCTTCATTTTAAGTAACCTAAAGGATTCATTTCATGGTCAAAAGAATATTCATTCCTTTGTTCTTACTGACATACGGGAACAGCTTGTCTGAACTCTGATGAAGACTCTATGAGCTTCATTTTTATTTGCTATATTTTAATGACTGGTGTTATAAACCAGTATGAATAGGGAAGCTAAAACCAGAAAGAAAATACAAGAATCGGGGAGTCTTTCAAGCACCTGTTTAGATTTATAAGCGATGAAGCAGGCAGTGTGCTGTGATGGCCGGGGCAGTACCAGCAACCTGGAGTGTCTCCCCTCTCCCTTCTCAGCAAGACTATCTGGCAGTGCCATGGGAGAGACATGATGTTCTTCGAGTCTGCACTAACCAAATTATCAAACAAAATTAAGGGTCAGGACTTCTATGAGCACGTGAACAAATAAGCCTGATTCACAATGGATTTCCAAGCAGCTTTTTCCACACATGTGAGCTCTCGATGTCGATATTTTGGTGTCTTGTACTGCATGAAGCTGCACAATAACAGCCTTTCTGTTAGAAAGAGTGTTAAAAATTTCTTCTCAACGCAGGCACATCTATTGACACAAACCCTGGAGGCACCGGTTGTGAAATCTCCGCACCTCTGTCAAATTAACCTGAAATCAGGCTGCAGATTTACTGAGGGTGTGAAGTGGAGACAGCGCACACAGAGGGAGTGTTTGCATAAGCCTCATTTCCATAGGGAACGGGGAAAACATCTACTGATCTAAAAAAAAAATAGTTTTCCATGGATTTATGTAGTGGCTGGGAAGTCCTGCAGCTCTGGCCATTGCCCGCTAGAGGCCGTGAAGCCCTTACGCCTGCCCTGGTCCTGGCTGTCCGAGCCCAGTGAAAAGGAATGGAAACACCAAAAATGAGAATCTTAAAATCTCGTTCGTGGAGCAAGGCACTCCAGCACTGCCAGGCTGGTGAGAGCAGCAGGACCTGCTGTGGGCAGCCAGCTCTCCTCACCTACAACTGGAAACCCCAGAGGAGGAGATGGATGAGGATGATGAGGAGGATGACGAGCATGCAATGCAGCTGCAGGGAGGGAAGCTACTCCTCCTTGACAAGCCCAAGGTAAACAATGAGTAGTCAAACACAATGGGCCACTTTTAAAATCAGTTCTTGCTTTTGAACATCACTCATCGGAGCCTGACAAGCTGCAGCAGTCAACAGAAAGGATGTCAAGCGTGAATGGGATTTAACGAGCAGAGTTTGCTGGAGAACTACAGCAACAAACACTCGTGCACAGAAAAACCACCGTGAAGGCTGGTGTGCGGGGAAGAAACCTGAGGATGTTTCTTGGTATCAGTACGCTGAGAAACACATAGGGGTAGTATGAGCAAAAGAAGCAATACTGGCAGAAACTCAATTCCTCCAGTTTTAACTGAGTCAAAACTGGGGTTCGCTGGGTCATTTAGAGATCATATCACACTCCTATGTGAGAGACACAGTGAAATTGGCAAAAATCTGGAGTCGAGACCTGCACAGAGCTGCGCTCTGAGGGAGAACATTTAACCCTGGCTTCCACAGGAGGCAAAGGAACATGGCCCCTGCAGAGCCTAGGGCTGAAAATCAGGGTTAAATGTCTTTTTGCAAACTTAATTTGTTACAGGTTATCTAGAAACCTGCAAAGGGTCAATGTAGATCAGATTAATCCTTGCAGTTATTGATTGCCCTGCTTTCTGCAATGTTGAATTTCATCTGCCGTTGTGCTGTTCATATACGTAGCTTAATTATGTCCTGTTTAAGTCCCTTTATCTTCTGCTGTCTGGACTAATTAAATACTTTTGTGTCTTCTGCAACCTCTGACACATTTTCCACACTTCTGCCATAGATCATTAAACAGCATAACTATGTCAAATGATTCCTAAAATGAAATTTCAGGGCAGCCCAATAAAAAACAATGACCTTTGTGAAAACGTATATTTATTCCTCTTCCTTGTACTGCCCTCAAGTACTTGGCAACCCTGTGGTCATATATTCTATTAAGATTGGGGACTGTGGATTTAAGTCCCTTCTGGTTGGTGGGCAGATACCTCAAAGCATTAAGGCATTATGCAAAACGTGAGCGTCACTTTGTCCTTTGACAGCTGTTTTGCAAGAAACTAGTGATCAGGTAGTCTGTGCCCTAATATACCACTTGTGCAGTTCAGTGCGGAAGAAGATTTTGGCTTTTGCATTTCACAAGGGTACCTAGGTGCAGGAGAGAGTGTTTTGGTGGATGCTCTCTCGCCTCAGTGGGCTGAGGCTGCCCGCCCTCCCTGCGCGAGCTGACGAGGACTCTCAGGACCTTCCGGCTGCGGTGCTTGGCTTGTCCCCACGCAGCATGCAGGGATGCCCACCCTGGAGCTCACGCTGTGACTGCAGCTCCAGAGCAGGAGGCCCAAACCAGTGCGCAGGGAAGCACTGTGCAAAGCAGTGCCTTGAGCTCTTCCTGGGACTGGTCTTTGATCAAAGGAGGCTAAATAAATATAAGACAGATATGGCTGCATCCATGAAGAAGACAGTTTTTTGTTAAGAAGACAGAATTCTGTTGGTTTGTTAGCAAAAGAAAAACATGGGAAGAGGCGTGAGCATCCTTCCACCTTACAAAGGAGACGGGGAGGGAGGGGGTGCCTGGAGATGGGGATGCGCATCCCCACCTCACACTTCCAGCCCAAGCTCCGCTGGGCATCACACAGCTCCTCTGGCCAACGCTGAAGGAGAAGCCAGGTCCTTATCTCTAACATGTTCCAGTTAGCAGGTGGCCCTGAGAGCAACCCCAGGTGTTCACATACTCTCTAATCCCATTAGGGCTTTTTAAAGCAAGTTTTTTTTCTGGTGTCACAGAAGTTACACTTAATGGGTTTGCAGTTATTAGGCAGTTAGAAAAGTTATTTGCACTTCGTGATTTGCTGTCAGAAGTGTAGCAAGAGACAAGCACAGAAGTCCTTGTGAATCCCACAGCTGCTGTGACTTTTCCATATGAGGAAGGAACAGTTGCTTGAGGCATTTCAGAGACATTCAAGAACACAGGAACAGTTTATTAATACTGGAAGTGCATTTGCAATTACTGAGAGCAGATGGTCAGCTCGCACAGCGAATGAACCTTAAACCATCGATACTTACAGGACTACTGAAACAGTACCAAACTCACAAGAAGAAATCCTATGTGCTCACAGTCAGAAGTCGACTCAGATTTGGATCCTATATACAGTGGCTGAAATCCAGATAAAGCTGTCAATATTAAACTGAGTTGGTGGATTTACCCCACAGTAAATGCCCCTTCTTTTTACTTGCATGCATAACTCTCAGAGCAGTCAAAGATAAGCTAAAATAATAAGGACCTTAATAAAATAACTATATCAGCATCATTAATAAAGCTAGGAATCAAGCTAATCCTCCCTTGTACCACTGCAACTCTGCTGTATCAGGGATGTGGTAGCAGCATTAACAAGAACAGAAATATAGAGCTGAAGTTACATGACTAAGTTTTTCATTAATAAAAAATAGCCATACACACATTGCTTTAACAAATGTACCTGTGATGCGCTCCAGAGCTTTTGAATTCTTTCCATACACAAGCTGCTTGTAAAGACTCTGTGAAATAGCTTAACAGAGATGTGTATCTTGAAAGTACTCCTCAGGGCAGCTCATGGACAAATTAGAATTATTATTGCTATAGGCATGTAATAGTACGTATGTGCAAAGGGAAGGGCTCCCTTAGCACCACGTGCCTTTCAAGCCTACGTTGCAGCCTGCCAGCTCTTCATTTGCCTAAGCAAATGTAATTATTGAGGGGAAGAAGGGAGGCTATAAGCAAAGAGCTCCGTTGCGTGGCTCTTTCTGCACGTGTCCAGGGAGTGAACTCCAATGGGTCGACCAGACCCTGAGAGGACGATGCAGTCCTCCTCCAGAATCTTCTTCCCTGGGACATAAAGTTTCAGCATCCCAGCTGAGTACCTCTGGACTGCAAATGGTGAAGGATCATTCAGGTTAATTTGACCTGCAGTTTACAGGTCTTTGTGAATGGGTAAACAAGTGCTTGAATGTTGTGTAGCAGCCAAAGGCAGCTGGCAGGGAGAGTCGTCACATGCCAGATTTGCCGGTGCCTTGACCGAGAAGGTAACTACACGCAGGACTGTGGTAGGGCCCTGAAGACGAGCTGAAAGGTTGCAACAGCATGAATACCAGAGACAAGACATATCTGATGGAAAAAAGGATGACAATTGTATTTTCAGCAGGGGAAGGGATGTTGGTTTGGTGGCACTCCTGACCAGTGCAACTTGCTGACCAAGGAACAGTGATAACTTAAGACAGATCCCTCCAGACCAGATCAACTGCTAACAAAGCACCTAAGGATTTTGCCCGGTTTTCCCTCACATAGCTGAGGGTTCATGAACTTTCACTTGCAAGCAGGGTAGAATTTAAATTTTCAGGGATATATGGCAGAAAAGCTCGGGTTTAACATCGCACAATCAACTTTATTCTCCTCTTAAGCCAGAAATCTGCATAGCAGGCCAGTTTGTTTCCAGATCCCTATATAATTCAGCAATTTCACGGTCTGGCTTCATGGCATAACGTACAAAAATATGTTGATGCATGTGACAAGCTTATACTGCCAAAAGGCTATTCCTGTACCTGCAGCGAGGGAAAGTGTGAAGCGTTGTAGCCATTTTCAGATTCCTTTCCCTTACACTTCCTTTTCTAACACTCAAGCTGGAAATCACAGGACCCTTGAAGAGTCCTGCAGTGCCAGCTACGACGTTGTTAAGACATTGGTATGTTGCCTCAGTACCTCAGAACTGCTTTAAAGTTTTCCAAACCCTTAAGAAAACAAAGTTTATACAAGAAGTTATTTTGACAGAATGTGATTTACATATGCATCTACTTAGCATGTTGAAATTTAGTATTAAAAAACCTGTTGACTATAAAAGAATATTTCTAGCAATATCTTAACAACCCTGGTTATTCTTGGAAACTTTTTGCACTTCCCTGAAATTTATGTAATCCCACAACCATTTTAGTAGCCTATGCTATTGTACACGCCATGGCAATTCCACTTAGTGTCGTGCAGACACCTCCCAACTTTCTAAAAATCTTTGGGTCCAATTCTGCAGCTGGTTTTGGCCATTAAAAATTAAACTGAAATCCTTTTTCTTCAGCCAATATTCATCCCAATGTAGATTGATTAAATATATGGTAGCATTTGAAAACTGTTGTGATCGCATAATACTTGGACCTCTCTCCATTAGCAAAGAAAGATCTGGAGTAGACACTGGCTTACATACTCAGGGATTTCAGATTTCCAGACACATTTCTAATTTTATATAAACCATTTTTTTGTCCTTTCTAAATCTGACATTGCTCTTCATTAAGGGCTGGGATTTGGAAAAAAAGCAGAAAATCCCATGGGATTGAAAACAACAGATGTTGTCTGTTTTAAGCTTCCTTTATTCCAAATCGCTGAATCTAGTGCTTTTAAGATTTTCCTGCCTCTCTTTTCAGAGGCCTGTGATTTGCTCTTTAAATGGATTTTCAAGAGGCTGACTCTGACTGGAACGTATGCGAAAGAGATTTTCAACTGAAAATGTACAATTTTTCAGGGAAGTTACTAGCAACTTGCTAAAAATATGACAGAACCAATATCACAGCAGTAAGATTGCGTACCTATACTGTGAGCAATAAACCCAACATATTACCATCCCAGCAAATGGGAGGCACACGCTACTCACTTCCACCCCAAATGCTCTCGTCTTTCCTGCTCCGTTTCAACACTGCTGAACTGTCAAGCTCAAAATGCACCGTCCTGCCCCATGACAACTGCAAAGGGATTTTCAAGCTTTCCTTAGAAACAGTTTTTTTCCCCCCATAATCTGTAACTTTCCCGCACCTTCTCACCTGCCCTCCATCACTGCAGCTACAGCCAAAGAGCCCCTGCCCTTAGGAGGTAAAACTCATTCCTTCTTCAGGTGAGTGACTGCATCCTTCGAAAAGGTTCTGTGATCATGAAGTCAGCGGTTCCAAAAAGGACTGAGTGGAGAAATAGCTGTGCAATGCCGTGGAAAAAGTAACTGTGTAATTTGATCCTTAGGGATATGTCAGGGAAATAATAATTAGGGAAGTATGTTGGGGACAGCTTTGACATCCTTTTTGAAAAAATTGAGAGGTTTCAAAAAACAGCCACAAGTATTATCTAAGTATTGGATAAAGTAATGGCATTGTAAGCAGCAGTAATTTTGCCTATCCGAAAAAGAAGTTTGAGAAATAGTTTTATCAGAGTGCAGTGGTACCTGACAGTGAAGATCTCTTCATTCCAGGAAGAGAGCACAAGAAGAATGTCTGGAATGTGAGGACAGACAAATTAAAAGTAAAAGTTAAGTGTATGGTTTTCATACAAGAGAAGTTAACTCTAGATCAAACTACCAAGGAATGTGGTAGATTCTGCGGTTGTTTTGGGGGTTTTTGTTTTGTTTTGTTTAAATTTTGGTCTCCAAGGCAAGACAGGATGAGTTTTGGGGAAGGATGTTGAAGCTTAAACAACCAAATTCTGTTCTCAACACAAGCCACGAGATAGACAGGAGTCCAGGCCAAATGAACTAACGGCTTTAAGCTTTACAGGGTCAAATCTTTCTATTAAGTGTCAGAAACTCTATGTTTACAGTGATTATAGCTGTGGTCATTAATAAAAATAATTGGAAGTGACTACCCCTTTGATTTAATCAGATTTGCATTGGTGCAAGTTCATTGAATTGCAGATGGAAGAAATATTAAACCTTGTCTCTTCACAGATGGCAAGATTTTAACAATGCCTTCATAAAGCCTCGATACACATTTTATGCCTTGACTTCCTCTTGTATCCCATTTTTTTACAACAGCACATGCACTACAGAAACAATAGAAGTTAAGCTCTACTACATTTTTGTTGGTTACCAAGCTTGAATGGAATCAAACATCAGTCCTTGGGGAATTAGTATGCCATTCATGTTCTTTTAGAAATAAAAATCTGTTTTCAGGTTAGAAAAGAGAAAAAAAAAATACAGATTTTCTGGTCTTCAGTAAGCCCATCTCTGATTCCATATTCTGTCAAACTTTTGTTCCTCCTGAGACTCATGAATGCTGCCATTATTTCTCACATTCTTCCATTTGTTCTGGGGTTGTTGAGCAGCTGCGAAGGTATGTGTCTATGCTCTTTGCCACATGCAGGAGGTGTAGAAATTCAGTTTAATTTTCAGCATCATCAAAAGTGATTTTTCTAAATTTTCTTCCAAACTGAAATTCAAACATATTCACCTTCCAGAAACACCAGGAAAAAAGTGTTTGGCTCTGGCCTTTGCCAATGCCTCTTGATTTCCCATCTGAAGGACAAGGATGCAATGACACATTCTTTGACATGAAATCAAGACCCAAGTCATTGACAACAGCAACACCAGGAGCAGCCAGCACCTGTCATGAGCTCCAGGCTTGACAGCTTTGAGGTGTTTTGAGGTCACCTGTCTTAAGTCCGTGGACTCAGAAAACCCTCACATAAACAGAAGTGCCCTGAGCTGCACATATGAAAGTCTTTGCCATGATTTCTAGGCTCCTGACTAGGGCACAGGGAATCTGGAAACTTGACCTTGTACCAGCTCAGGGGACCCTGACAACTCTGGCTCCCCCAGGAGCCCAATAGCACCAGCTGAGCTATTGGAGGACACCTTGGTTCACCAAAAGTTTGTAAAATCTGTCACTCTTTTACTAAACGTTTCAAGCCCATCACATCACCATAAAAGGCCTGAGAAAGTTTAAGTTTGAGTGACTAAAATACCAGTGTGCCCAGTAATACTCTGGGGTGTGTGTCTGGACTGAGCTGCTGGGGCAGCTGAAGTGGCTGCAGTGTTGAGTAGCAAAGCAGAAGGGAAAGAAATTTCAAACTTGTGTTGAGTGTGTGTAGCTAGGTTAGTCAGGAAGGAGAAGCGCACATCCAGGGATGTGGTGGAATAGTGCTGGCAATAGTACTAGAACAGCAGCAGCTGAGGGGTCAGGAGAGAGGGGTGCACAAAATTACCTTGGATAACTACTGATAAGGGACTTCAGCTAACCTGCGTATTTCTGATTTTCACTAATGAGTAGCGAAATCCTCAAATACGTGGCAGTTCAGCCAGTGGCTACTGTCTCGTTACTCGAAAATTTCCTATTAAATGTTGCGTACCAGGTAAACTGAAATTTGGAAAATTGTACAAAATCAAAGATATTGAAGTTCAGCACTTGCTAACACATTCACTCCTGATGGCCCTTCAGAAAGGATGTGTGAGCTTTGATGTGTTCCTTCTTTTCAGCCTTTTGTTCTCAAATATAAAATTCATTGTCATAGCTCTGCAAATTTATCAACAGCTCTGACCTGTAAATTACAGACCTGCTGCAGCTCTGAAATTCACGGTTTACCTCTTGGTCTGGACTATTCTATGTTCTGTGGAATATGGGACAGCTTTGGAAACAGAGCAATGTGCTGATGGTGATTTTGATTCTCTGACACCAGCTCCCAAGAAAACTTTGAGGAAACTGTATTTTTGCCTGATGTGGACAAAGCATGCCCTGTGGATTTCTGTAGTTTAGCTTTACGAAAAGTATGCAAAGGTTTCATAAACAGTAAGGGGAAAGCGTAGTTGTAAAGAAACAGAATAAAAAATACATCCATCAGCTTTAACACACTCATCTGGAGAAGTCAGCTACTGTGAGACATAAAGATAACATGTTTTCAAGAAGCAGCAGCAAGCTGTATCCTTCCAGCCTGTTCCTGGGAAAACCCTGATGAGTGCAAAGAGAACAACTGTGAAACACTAAACATGCTGCTAATGCGCGAAGCCCTATGTTCTGGGGAGAGAAGAGCATTCAGCAATAATTGAATCATCCAGGGCTGTGCTCAGTGGATACCCTAAGGTGATTATGTTCAGAATAGAAGCTTTCAGAATGTCATTTAGTAAATGAAAACAGAGTTGGATACCAGTAATAAACCAGTGCCCTCAAGCTACTCATTTTTTATAGCAACTTAATTGAAACATACAAATCATTGAATGCCTTCTGCCTAGGAAAGGGGGCAGCACTGAGACCAGAACCATAGACACTGAAATCAAGCAACAAAGTACAATTTTGCTTCTAGTAAAGAACAGTTTACTGATACAATTTTCTTTCTCTGGTGATAAATAGGAGTCTGTCATATTCTGCATGCCGAATTGTATTCCCAGGATGGGTATAGAGCTGGGTACCAGCTTGTTTTCAACTTTCCAATTGCTGATGAACCCAGTAAAGTGAAACCAAGAGCAAAATTTAGTTTTCTCGTTCTTATTGTAACAAGAAAGCTGTTTTAAACTGCATTAGTTCCTCAATCACATGATTTGTATTAGCTAATTTGCAAGAAGCAGGACTCTATTATCTTTAAAAAGCAAGCACACATTTAGCTCATACTATTGTCACTGAAATGACATATAACCATCACATTTTGTATTCCTGCCTTTTTATATACATTTAGTAGTTTTTATCATAAAACTCAAAGAAAAATTCAGCAAGATTTATTCAAGGTTTTTCAAATTAGTAGTACTTCTTGCAGAGAGATGTCCCTAACATAGCTGTTCTATTGAAGTGCAAACCACAAGAACTAAATTTGCTTTGGAAATGTAGAATTGTAATTTTCCAAAGCTGAAGCTTAAGAAGAAAAAGCATTTCTTTGGATGTAATAAATCATCAGTGAGAGTAAAATACGAAGGAAGCTTCTCTCTCTTCTTGAGAGCAGAGGACAATCCCTTCCTTTCTAATAACGTACTACGAGACGGAAACCCCAGCCTGTCATTTTACACACTAACAGTTCAGCAGAGTGGTTGGGAAAGATTTCGACCTGAGTCTGAACATGAGTTTGGGCACTGACACTACTTGCTCAAACCTGAATTACATCATCCTGGGAGGGGCAAAGGCATTGAAGAACAACATCCTCAGCCTCCAAAGGCAAAGAACCACCCCCAGCCTGCCTGTGCAGCCCTTCCTACCACGTGCTGCTTCACTCAGTAGTTTTGGCTGCAAGATTTCTAAAATCTTAGTCACCAGCCAGTGTCCCACACTCTTGTCCTGCTTATTCTCAGCCCTTTTTTCCATTGCTGAAGACTGAGCATATCACACAACTGCAGTTACCAGAGGATTTTGCAGCCTGTCTCTCCCATGCAAGAGGACATCATCATTTTGTGCAGAAGATTAGTTAGTATTAGTTGCTTTGAAGATAATTGCTCAACAACAAATTCAGTTCTTAACCCTCATTTACATTTCCTAGAAGTTCTGTCAAACTAGTGCCTTTGGGGCTGACGCTTTCTGGGCTTAATCGCAGCCCAGAGGTGATTTTCATGCATGTAAATGTAAATTCAAAGTTTACCTGTTCTCAAATCAGACACACATATGAGATGATTTTCCCTGGGAGCCGCATCCAAAAAGCTCCTAAACTGCTCAGCATTAGAAAAATATTCCACAGATCTCACTGAGCTCTAAGGAATACGCCGAGTTAGAAGAAAATCTGGTTTCAGAGACATGAAGAAATGAAAGGGAGAAATATAATTAATGCAGAATGGCACTGAGACATTGAAATGCCTGATTTTCTCACTGGGGTCAGTGTGGGAAACTCCAGTGACACAGAGTACCCGGAGCAAGTAACTAATGTAAAATCTGAGACACAGTTTGGTCCCTGGCCTCTCCACCAGAGCTGCGACCACTTCTGGCTCTGCTCAGGACCCCCTGAGTACTTGCATCTGCCCCAGCGTTTCGATGGCCTGAGCAGCATCTGGATCCTGGGGACGTCAAGCCCTGTAAAGGGAGCATCAGCACCAACCAATGTGGGCACTTGCCTGCTCAGTCGCCGTATCATGTCAAACAGACAATATTAATTACCCAAGTTTTCAACAATTCAGATCCCATCCTGATATGCATGAAAAAGAGTTAAGAGTTACAGGGAAAGTCTTTACTTGCCCTAAAAGGTGGGAGCTGGGGTGAAAAATCTGGTTTTATTAATTGCACATCAAACACCTGACTGTCTGGTATGCTATCGTTTGCTCATACTCAGGAGAGAGAGCCTTAACTTAATTATAGCAACTGGTGTGGGGAAATTAATGATCACTGAACCCTGTAAAATAGAAATCAATACTTTTGTGTCTTTCCCAAATGGTCTATTGCTAGATAGTTATTCATGGTTATATTTGTCTCATCCTGTGAATATTAATAACGTAGCAAAGACTGGATATATATATCAAAGCCTTGGAAACAAGGATATTAATGCAGGTCCTCAGCAATAACATATTATAGCTACCAACCAACTGATTTGTGGGATGCTAAGTAATAGCTCTGGTATAATACAATCCTTCATTTTCTATTCTGATACTTGTTTACTTCTGTCATCATTTATTAAAATACTATCCTGCTATAATTAAAAAAGACAGGACAACAATAACCTTTAGTACCTCCTCACCATGATAAGTGAGATGCTTAAACAAGAGCTCAGACACTTGACAGACGAGTACAAATGGGGCTAAATTCACTCTGATGAGCTGTGTGATGGCTTCTTCCACGAACGAGGCACAACAGAGAGGCAGGTCATTAGAAATGGGATGACTGTCATGTGCAGCTTTTGCAATCCTATTAAGCTGTTGCCACCAAATGAAAGAATGTGCTCATTGCAGGTGTAGGGAAGAGATGATGTACGTACTTGATGTGGTGGGCTACGTGTGCCTGAGACACCGCACTTGGGTAAATATACCCAGTACCTCACACAGCCGGACTCTGGTCCTGATTCAGCCTTGGCGGTGATACAGATCTTAAATAAATTTCCAGGGATAAAAGTATTGCAAAATGGACTTAATGCTGAAAGCCTCTATCACTGTATCTGTTCCACTCTGTTGCATCATTACTTAATAAATCAGAAAGTATAGAGGTAAAAAATGGGTAAGCAGCCCAAAGGGTTTAAAGCGTACATTGTGGTGCCACCTCATGCACGGGCTCCTCGGGTCCAGACACGGGACCCCGGTGGGAAAGAAGCCCCAGCTTGCTTCAGCCTCTGACCGGGGACATCAGATGCTCCACATACAGGGTACTTGCTATGGTAGCCACGTCCCATATGAAAAGGATACAGGACATAACTTCTCCTGAATTTTTGCAGCAACAGGCTGGTTTTTAGATGCCCAGGAGCACAGTGACCTGTGTGTGCGGGATTATCAGTCCAGGACTAGGCACTGCCAGTCAGCCCTGGGTGTGGGCTTTCCGTAAGGCCATGAAGACGACCCTGCTGCATTACAGTAACATAATGAAGCAACTATACAATTATGACTAAGGTCCATCGGTATTTATGACCTAGGAATATTTTTGTCCCTATTATAGGGCGAAGTGGAGACAAATGTTATATATGTCTCATTTTACCATCTCATGCAATTATATGCCACTTCTTAACATCAGAAACCTAAATTTTCCACCAGATAATGTTTTAAATTTTTTAATTACTGAGTGGGGAAGAAACACTGTATATGTACACATCATAAGCCATATGTACATATCATGTACCCCTGGCCTTGCTATGTTTTCAATTGCCGATAGTCATATCTTTCTTAGCATGTGCTCCTCCCGTCTGTTGTAACCAACTGTTGTCCCTAAGCCGACACTCAGCTTCAATCCTACAATGACTCACCCAGTTGCTCAACATAACCTCCTTTGTTTGGGTGGAACCACATGCGGTGCATAAAGATAAGGGTTAGAGCCACCACTGTAAGCTTTTTGAGGCAGTAAATTTATTTTGTCAAATGTCTGTTGCAAGCCTGGAGCATTGCGGCTGCAATGCAAATAGCACTGTACCCTGAGCTGACATGGGCTGATTTAAGAGACTTAGTGACTGTGAGCAGATTTGAACTCCCCGAGTAATGACAGAGCTCCTGGACAGATATGACACCATGAAATGTAAATAATGGCATTGCAAGAGATCCGTAAACTGGCAAGTCAGACGTCCATGTCCATTAGCTGCAGGTTTCTAAGCAGATCCCACTGCCACCGCTGGACAGTTCCTTTAACTGAGTAGGCTGCTCTTGAACAAATACCATTGCTGTGTTTCAGGCCTTGTTTTGGGCTTTCTCTCAGCTGCATTTGAAAACTAGGGGAAGGTTCCCATTTATAAGCTGAAATTCTCTTCTACCTATTATAAGCCAATTTTTAATTTAAAACTTGCAGAAAATTATATGAATGAGATCTAGTCCACAAAGACTTCTTCTAAGAATTTGTTTGTGTTGTATATTTATTTTGTTTGTGTTGTATATTTATATTCTGTTGTATATTTAGCCTGATTTCCTAAGGAAATGCTGCTTACATGACCATGCTTTGCATGTTGGTCTGTCTGTCTGTCTATCTGTGTCAGGCTCCTCATCACCTCCCCCAATAACTTTTGAACAAATTGGCTGATTTGAAACAGAAACAGATGGCTCAAAGGTATTAAACTCTTACAAGTTTTGTGAAAATAAGCAGCAGGGTAATGGAAAGAGAGCCTCTTAGTGGCTCACTAAAGAAAAGGCTTCAGCACAAATTCCATCCTTATTAAGCCAAAGAAAATCCGCACAAACCTCAACCCCACCGTGCACACTCACCACAAAGAAGCCTTCGCTGGGTCTGGTGTTCGTGAACTAGTTCTTGTTATCTATTGCTAAGCAAACATCATCATGTTTACTGTAGAAATAGCAAGTTAAATTTTTAATAAGGACACTGCTGAGGCAGTTAATATGCAATGCAATGATATTCATTAAGAAGATACCCTAAGCCACAAGCCTTACCATACTTACACGCTGCCTAACTTTGACGTTGCATCTGAGAAAAGTATTATCGCAGCATTTAGGGCTCAGATTACGATATTTGACATTGGCAAGTACATCTAACCCTGCTCAGGAGGTTTGGCATTAAACAAATAGCACTCGGCACCAGTTGAACAGGCCCTTGAACACTCCCCCCACAACACACACGTTGTCCTACAAAGAGCCTAGGTGGAGAAAGTCTGCACTTGAATCTGACA
This sequence comes from Balaeniceps rex, assembly GCA_013401315.1. Classification (NCBI taxonomy): domain Eukaryota; kingdom Metazoa; phylum Chordata; class Aves; order Pelecaniformes; family Balaenicipitidae; genus Balaeniceps; species Balaeniceps rex. The sequence goes on along the minus strand of VYZW01040997.1, from coordinate 48,296 downwards.
AGAAGCTTTGATCAGACAAATTAGGCCAGGCTTTTATGTGGACTCCCTGGCTCTACAGATGCTGTGTTTGATGGCAGCGTCCCTGCTGGAGACTCCACTTCCATTATCACTCACCGCTTGATGCTCAGCTTACAAAGGACGCTGCACTTCCCAATTTTCTTGCCCGTCCCGCACCTCTTAATTGCTACTAGAACACTTGAAATGTTGGCATTTTAGTGCTTACTTACTTTTTAATCAAATGTTATGACCCAGAACTACACCAGTCTCTGAGAGCTTAGTTAAGAAAGAAGATGCACAAACCTGTATCTAGAGCTTTTAGTCATTTCAGTCTCATATAGGGACACATAAGCAGTAGAAAATAAACAAGATGTGAGACTGCAACATCACACAGCACTGCACTCCCCACTACAGTGGTACCGAGGGGTGCCACTGGGATAAATGTGCACAGGGCATCTCTTCTTTCCCTTTCTAGCCTACACACAGATACAGTGATGAAACCTGTACTTTCTGGGTGTATTTGAAGAGAATTGAGCACACTGGCTCCTAACAGGCTTTGTAGGCACCACCATCTAGCCTTCAGTCAGCCAAATGTGCACTCTACCAACCAAACCAGCAATGCAATTTTCTTCCTCTGGTTGCTGTCACCCCAGGATGCGGTCTCATACACAACAGCAGCAGCTAATGCAGGCACTGACACTGGAAAGATAATTATTCTCTTCAGAGCAAAAGGAGATTCCTTCTCCTCAAAGAGGTAAATGCTGAATCTTGTGGTCATGTCAGTACCATGCACGTTGCCAGCAAATCCTCTCCTACCTGCCTTTGTGGCCACCTTATGTCCACAATCCTTCATATTGATATGCTCCTCAACGCAAACAAATAATGCCACCCCCAGCCCAACAGAGCTGAACCAACTCTTCTTGAGGCAAATACTATCTTATATAGTAGCCATGTTCATCATCCCTGGGTCCTCTCTCAAATCCCCACAGAGACACTGCTCATCGACTTTTGCACCAAGGCAGCCACTCATTAAAACCACTCTTTCAAACCTGTCATGATTTAGTGACAGGTTTAGTTAGGCACCTGACTCCTGGGCTGGGATGATGTTCAAAACCTGCCTCTAGCTAACCTCAACAGACTTACGCAAAACTACTTGATGCATTGCTGGTCATCTTAATCTCCATGACCGTGTAATCCCCTCACTGGCGTACTCCCTCCGCACCAGACATTCCTGTCTGCATGCAGCTGTGCCACAGGGATTGCAACAGGCAACAGCTGCCGCCCCGGCAGTCCTGTCAGTATTCAGTGCTTGTGATCTCACCATTTCTGTCTCAGGTCACAAGCCATTTTGTAATACCCCACAAATATCTCCTACACTGTATCTACACCATGCTGCAAGGATGGTACAACCCACCTCTGCATGCTGGCTCCACACCTGGCCATAGCTACAATGGTCAGAAAAGAGGAGCATGTACAGCCAAAGGCCTTTTAGTTACCATGTTACCCAAAAGCTCAATGGGGACAGCCACAGTGCCCTACAATAAAATGCCACACAATTTTTCAAGGGGTCAAACTGACAAGGTGCTAAGAGCCCGCCGGGATACACCTCCTGGAGTGCTGTCCTTAGGTGGCCACAGGGCAGAGCAGGACCTCCTGCATGGGTTTGAGCTGTGACATTTACAGGTGGAACTGGCAATAAACCTTACAGGAGAGAGGAAGAAACAGATGACTGATGGATGCCTTGCTGCTGGAGCACTTCCAAAATTCTCATGTACAAAGTCAACAGTAGAGAGTTTCTTCCATAGATGTGTTTTATCTTCTCTGTGATATGTGAAAGAGTTATTCAGGGCACATTGAGCATATATGCTGTGTTTGTAGAGCTGAATCATGGCTTATTGCAAGTGTCTTAGAACACATCTTAGAACTCTTCGCCGGGTAAAAAAATGGCTGGGTGGCTGGGCCCAAAGAGTTGTGGTGAATGGAGTTACATCCAGTTGGAGGCTGGTCACAAGTGGTGTTCCCCAGGGCTCAGTATTGGGGACAGTTCTGTTTAATATCTTTATCAATGATCTGGATGAGGGGATTGAGTGCACCCTCAGTAAGTTTGCAGATGACACCAAGTTGGGTGGGAGCGTTGATCTGCTTGAGGGTAGGAAGGCTCTATAAAGGGATCTGGACAGGCTGGATCAATGGGCCGAGGCCAATTGTATGAGGTTCAATAAGGCTAAGTGCCGGGTCATGTACTTGGGCCACAATGACCCCATGCAACACCACAGGCTTGGGAATGAGTGGCTGGAAAGCTGCCCGGTGGAAAAGGACCTGGGGGTGTTGGTCGGCAGCCGGCTGAATACGAGCCAGCAGTGTGCCCAGGTGGCCAAGAAGGCCAATTCCATCCTGGCTTGTATCAGAAATAGCGTGGCCAGCAGGACTAGGGAAGTGATTGTCCCCCTGTACTCGGAACTGGTGAGGCCACACCTCAAATACTGTTTTCACTTTTGGGCCCCTCAGTACAAGAAGGACATTGAGGTGCTGGAGCGTGTCCAAAGAAGGGCAACGAAGCTGGTGAAGGGTCTAGAGCGCAAGTCTTATGAGGAGCGGCTGAGGGATCTGGGGTTGTTTAGCTTGGAGAAAAGGAGGCTGAGGGGAGACCTTATCGCTCTCTACAACTGCCTGAAAGGAGGTTGTGGCGAGGTGGGGGTTGGTCTCTTCTCCCAAGTAACAAGTGATAGGATGAGAGGAAATGGCCTCAAGTTGCACCAGGGGAGGTTTAGATTGGATATTAGGAAAAATTTCTTCACTGAAAGGGCTGTCAAGCATTGCAACAGGCTGCTCAGGGAAGTGATTGAGTCACCATCCCTGGAGGTATTTAAAAGCCATGTAGATGTGGTGCTTAGGGACATGGCTTAATGGTGGACTTGGCAGTGTTAGATTTATGGTTGGACTTGATAATCTTAAAAGTCTTTTCCAACCTAAACAATTCTACGATTCTGTGATTCTGTGTATGAGTAGACCAGAATCCTTAATTCAGTCTACGTTCTGTAAGCTTTAATTCCGCATTTATTATTACAATGCCTGAATATCTTAACATTATGAGAGGACGCACTCAAAAGTAAGACATGACAGCATGTGGTTCACAAGCAGCCATACTCCTATGTCTATGATCGCTTCTTGGACTGCTTCAGGCAAGGGCACATGAACAAGCTATGGACAAGAAACAACACTTGTCTGAAGCAGAAAGAACTGAGAACACCTCGAAGTAAATCACCCTAACCTTAGGAAATGAGGAAATTTTCCTGCTGCCTGTCTGGTAGTGTCCCTGTAGGGTCAGGCTGTTGCTCAAAACAGCGCATGGCCACCCAAAGGGACTTCCAGAGGCTCACCTTGAGTCAGGGAAGTTCTGTCAGTGTCACCTTGCACCCAGTCCTGCTTCCCCAGCTGCCGGGGAATTTGTACTACAGCCTCCCCAAATGACACCAACTCGGGAACGTGTTATTTTTACTCATGAGTGTGTCTGCAGATGAGTGTTCATCTCTCTGATTTGTAAATGTGCAGCAAAGTAGACTCCCAAACATAAAACTGTGTATTTTTAGCGACATTCCAAATCTGTGATTTTTTCAAATGATCAGCTTATGGGCATATTTCCATTTCATTTTGTTTACAGCAGAGTAGGGAAGCAGGAGGAGAAGAAAAAAAAGGTGAATGGGGCAACTATACGAGCCAACTCTGTGCAACCAAATTAAAATATGCATAAACACTGAAATAAAATGTACATAAACTAAAAATAAATATGAAGCTTTTGTTTAGACAGCTTCTTTTTATTGATCAGTGATCTTATGCACACTAGAGTTCTGTCAAACATGTAAAAGCACATTGTTAGCATACTTTGTAAGGAGATTTGGAAGAGGTAGCATGTGTGTAGTGTGATAAGGAAGGGGAAAATACCAAAATGAAAATGGCAGTTACAGAAAGTTATCTCTGTAGGCAGATGCAAAATATAGGCCCAAAATCTGTGTTGTTATTTCTTGTGGTAGAGAGTGATAAGGCAAGAAAGTAAAGCAAATAGAGGAGAAAAATCGGACTAGTAGAAAGATAAGCAATTAAATCAAGAGCTTAGACCCGGTTTGAATCTCTGTGTTTCCCAAGCATGCTCAAGAGCACTATGATATTACTGGCACATTGCAACCTCCTACCGGCTGATTCACATGAGCTCCCAATATTTTTCTTTATGAATAATGCCAGGAGAATCTGGCTTTCCTCTGCTGAAGCATGGCGTGCTTTGCTTGCACTGATCTCTCTTGAAATGTCAACTTTACATTTCCAATATCCATGAAGAAATTCTTAATAAAAAGATATGATCTGCATTTCAGAATGAGACCTTTAAATCCTTTAGCCCTGTCAGTTTCCAGGGAACTTTCGTTAAGAATGAGAGACCTAATAACACCACTTTCCAATAGTAATCAAGAGAGTTGCAAACATCAGTGTACCACAGATAATAAAGGCAGTACAATCCAAACAAAACCAGGATTTTATTCTGGCTTCTTGTACACAAATGTGGAACAAAAATTTTAAATTTGTTCCGTGCATAACCTTGCTATGTTTTAATTAGATTTCCAACTAAGATACTCTGAAATGTCTGTTTAAAGTAATTCTGCTGAGTTATGAAATAAGGACACAATTAGAAACTTGCAAACAAATCCAATACACTGCATTGCTTTTTTGTCTCTGTCTACATTGCTTGTGTAGCTACAGTCTTACTTTGCTTTTAATTCAGTAATGCTGCTGACTGACATCAAAAGGAGCAGTCCCATCCCTCGCTACATATTCTTACCACCTCCCTTTTAATAAAACCATACAAGCACAATCATTTATTTTCTTTTGGGCAAACGACCTGATCCACATCATCCTGCAGTTGCACTTTTACCAGACTCAATCCAAGGGAGGGAAGTAGCTAGGGACAAAAACACCCCTTTTGGCAAGAATGTGCATTTCAGCTGGATTACGTGTCCAGGGACACTGCCCAGCGCAGGGGGCTGAGCAGCGAGCTGTGAGCTGCTCCAGACCAGCACCCAGGTCACAGCCAACGCTGCAGGAACAAGCCCCAGTGCTTGCCCTGCTCGCTTTGAGACTCAAACCCATTACTCATATTGCTGTCAGTACAAGAAGCTTCGTTCAGGTGTTTAATGAAGATAATTTGGGCTATAGCTTCAGTTCTGTTATAAGATAGAGGTGTGTTATGTGCTGTAGTTTTTAAAAAAGGTCAGGGATTGCCCCCAGGGTGCTCCATGCCAGCTACCTGCCCCAACCAGTACCATCTTACTGATGTGCAGAGATGTCATGCACCTGACGGCTGCCGCATCTGCTACTGCCATACCAGCATCTTCACCAATTCCTTTGGAAAGAGCTGCAGGTGAAATGCCCCATGAAATAAATGATATTATTTTAGTGCTAGTACGCCTTTTGTATGTTCTTCTATTCTGGAAAGGCAGTGTGACCTAGTGTACTTGAACACAGTGTTGGGGAATCTGGAATTGTAACTCTGGCTTCGCTGCTCTGTTACCATCTATCCTCCATCAAAATCTCTGAGCTTTGCTGTGTCCGTCTTCTGATCTTCAAATTGCAATAACAGCTACAGATCCCATGTTACGGAGCTGCTACCAGCGTTTTCAAAGGGTGCTGAACACCTGTCACTTCTGCTTACCTCAAGGGTTTCAAATGGTCTGGGGAGGAGGGCCAGGGAGGTTCAAAAAACACAACTTTAAAGTCACGCTTTACTTTGAAAACACACAGCACCACTTATAATAAACGGTAAGCTTAATTATTTCTGCTAACCAGTGGGAACTGTTTCTGGTTTTTGATGTGGTACAAAACATTCCAATTAAGAGGATACTCTAGTAAGGTTTTCTAGGTTTTCTAGACGCAGAATCACAGTGGACTCCTTATAACCTAAAGTCCTTCAGGCTATTTTAGGTCAAAATCCTTTAAGCCAGTACTTCAGAGCTTCTTTTTTTTTATGAGTGACTTACTTTATTATTAAAGCGATCAGTAGTGAAAACAAGTAAAACTATTTACCTGGCTAAGCTAATTCCTCCAGAAAAATTACCCTGATCATAAAAAAGAAATCTGTGATGGCCTTTTAAATGTTTGCTAGAAAGAATAAGTAAGTAATTTTTTATATACGTTTGTTATCTGGGTTTTTTATTTTTCCTCTACTGATAGGAACTGGGGCAGAGGATATAAAAAAAGGTAGGTAACAATAACTAAATGCCTATTTTTAGCTCCAAACTCTTCTGTTTTCATAGGAATAAAATACCGTGCAGATTCGTTTTCTTATGTGTACATCCCTGCAGTAGACCTGCATGTACTTGCCCTCATTTACCTGAGTCATATTTGTAATGCTGGATAGGTAATGGCAGTTTAAATACAGCTCTCCATTGCCGCTGGCAAGAATAAGACTCAGAAGTCAGGGTGAAAAACAACTTCTGATTCAGCAGCCCTGGATATTTTTGGTGGACTCCTCTATCTCCTTCAGTAGTGACAGCAGTGACCCACCTTGTGTGTCTCCTTACCCCTCCTTTGCTTTATATTTGATCTCAGTCGTCATTTCTCCAGCTGCTCTGCTGGCATGGCCCCACCTTGTGATGTACACGGGAAGTAATGATACTGGGAAGGGTGGAACAGACCTGCCGCTCCCCTGTTATCTCTCCCTGTATCTCTCCTTTGCCCCATATTTTCTTAAACTAATCTGCACCTCCTCGGGTTGGTATAAAACAATTTAATTTAAATGGCATCAACTTATTGGACTTGACTGAATACACATCAACAGCTCACCAAGACGAATCACAACTAAACAAGGCTGCAGAGCCAATTTATTTTTCTCTGCTTTCAGCATATTTTCCTATTTAAAGACTGCAGAGGAACTGCAGGTTAGTTTCATTCAATGAATTACGGATACAATACAGAGTACCTTACAGAAATGGAAGGTCTACAGAGATTGCGTCTGCAGCGTAGTGTTTATGGCACAGATCAGTGAAGTTGGAGGTCCTGGTTCAATTATCTGTGCTGACGTATAGTTATTAATTTATATAAAACTGAAGAGGACAAGAGTTACAAGTGAGAAAGGTTTTCCATTGCTTAGGCCATAGGAATGTGGGCATGATCTTGACCTTGGGTCATGCATAGCCATGGTATTAAGTACACCATAGTCAACGGGCTGTTCTTTGGTGGTTTTTAGGGAGGGAGACAGAACAAGCAGGCTTGTCTTTGGCTTGGTGTCCCATAGCATCCTTACAGCCAAACCAGGTAAGTGAACGATAGATAACGTGGGTGACAACTGGCTGGACCACTAGTCTCAGAGTTTGTGGTGAGCAGTACAAAGTCCAACTGGTGGTTGGTTATGAGTGGCATCCTTCAGGGATTGATACTGGACTGATACCGTTTAACGTCTTTATTAACAATCTGGATGATGGAATAAAGTACACTCTCAGCAAGTTTGTGGATGATACCAAACTGTGGAGAAATGGTTGATATGTTGGAGGGCTGCTCTTCAAAGTGACCTTGACAGGCCGGAGAAATTGGCTGACAGGAATCTCATACCATTCAACACAGGTAAATGTAAAGTTCTGCAGCTGGGATGGAATAACCCTCTGCAAGAGGGCAGGCTGGGGCTAACTGGACAGGGACGGCCCTTGCAGAAAAGAACTCCAGGGTCCTGTTGGGCAACAAATTGAACATGAGTAGGCAGTATGCCCTTGTGGCCAAGGAGGCCACCCTCATAATGGGCTACTGTGATGCTCCTGCACAGACCATTTGTCTGCAAACTATAGCTATTTTGTTTCAGCACAGCATTTTTCTTTGCTGGGATCTGTTCAGGGATCTGAACTCCAGGTCTCTGAGACAGCAAAGAAAAAACTGCCTTACATAGCTGGTGTGAAGACAGTATGTAACCATATGTACACTGCCTGTTTTCTAAGAGTGAATGTCACCTGAGTCCTACTTAAAACTAGAATTTGAACTGTATTTCAGCAGATTGTAACTTGATTAAAAACCATATTGGGTCAAGTCCAAAAGTCAATAATCTTTTCAGTAAAATACAACTATGTAGAGTCTTATGCATATTTCTAATCCACATTGAAGAACTCCTTAAAATGTCTAGAGTCCGGTCCACTGAATGTAACACTTCCCTCCAGGTTAAATTTCAGAGTAGAAACCATCAAATCTCAATCAATCACTCATGTTAACAAGAAAGGGTCTAAAATTGCCTTGGTGCCAATGACTAAACAAAACATTTTACAGATTGCCTGATACCTTTTGTACTTACTTTGTCAGTGCAAAATTAAAAGAGATCATGGAGAATATAAGGTAACAGAAAATCAAGTTCATCACAAATTTTCCAGTTTGGAGAAAATGCAGGCTCTAGATATATTGACAAAGAATCTGCCATACCTGTATGTCTTTCTGCAGGACACTGAAGTATAAATGCTGCACGTATTTCTTGGTGACTCAGATTCTGAAGAGTACATTAATGTCATTAAAAACCCAAACTCTACTAAATTACACAATAATCAAAATTGCAACATCTGATTTGACAACAGCCACTGCTGTAAAGATCCTCCTGCTAACAGAAGGATGACACGCAAAAGATAAAGTTTTCTGCTTAAATCAGCAAATAAATTTGTATCTTCTTCATTGTGATAAAGTTGTAGTAATTGTTACTCAAGGGCAGAAAGTAAAATTTTACATTCACACAAATGCTAAAACCATGACAACAGGGAATTTGATTCTTTGTAATGAACTATTAAAAAAGCACCACAGTTCAATATTTTAAATTCCTGTTGCATGATATTTGCCCCTCTTACATGAAACATTAATCATGATTTTATGTAATTTTATTACAGCTTAAACAAAGACGCGAACCTAAATTCAGTATGAATGACATCAGTAGTTAAGTATCTAACAAGAAATGATCATCACTATAAATCTATTTTACATTTTACAATGATTGTTTCAGACAGCTGAGCTTCATATGAACTGAAAGAGTATGTCAGCATACAGCAGCTGCTGATAATAACCAGCATGTGTTGGCAAGAGCTTTTTGTTTTCTGAAGATGATTAAAACTTGCTATAGCTTTCCAGCTGCTACATAGTCAATAAGGAATACTTTTAAAAAATGGGTGGTCTATTTTTGATTCACTTTAAATGCATTGTAACCATCTCTACTGAACATTCCCTAAAGACAATTATTCTATGATTTCAGTTTTTCATGTGTTTTCCACAAAACAAACTATATTGCAATAGTTTAGACCAGAATATTGTTAACCGTCAGCTTCAGGTGCTCAGGAGGAAGAAAGCATTGCAATAACACAAATGTTTTGCTGAACAAGAAAACATACGCATGCAACTACTTGCATCCTTATGCTTAAAATTCTATATAATCTGTATTCAGCTTGTATTTTAAAAGCTACAGTCTCTCTTTACTGGGACCAGCGTGTTTTGAAAAACTTTCTGCTCTCAGAATCAGTCAGCAGGCACCATGGAGCTATAAAAAGCCCTGCCAGTGCGGGGAGTAAATGGGTCTGTAGAGCTACAATTAAATGCCAGTAGTTTCATATTGGTCCTCATTAAAGCCTTAAGATGGAATATTTCCAGGATTTTAGACTACAGTCTTCCTCTAATTCTCACGTAACTTCATATACGGTGGCTGGTGAAGACTGTCTTCCTGCTTGTACAACTTTAGGCCCTATGCCCAACGAGAGTCCAACAGCAATGCAGTATTTTTCTTAACCAAAGTCTTCTACAGAAGTGGTCCAAAACACAACTTTCTAGAACTACGCAACTTCAAAGGTCTGAGCCGTTTCTGATTAACACATAATTACTCGGTTAAATTCAAGTAAGTGAGTGGTTTCTTGAATAACCTGTGTGTGCTTAGTCATGAAAAAATAACTGGTTTGAATCAAAGCCTCTGATGTCAGGGCGTGACTAGTCCAAAATACCATTATTGTCAAGGAAGCAGGAAACATTCCCAAGTCAGGGCTACGATAATGTAATACCCACTCTTTTTTCCATATCACACATTTTGCAGGCTGCTGTTTGTAGAGCCAGTCCAGACGAGCATGCCTTGAGCAACCCTGGCCAGTGGTCCTAACTGGAGGCTATAAGAGAGCTAATGAATGAAGCTTTCTGGAGACCAGCTCCCCCAGTGCCAGAAAAGTGCAGACAGGAATACTGTCAGAATAAAACAAAGCAGGATGGTGAAATGATAGTTGCATGGGGCAAAACTATTGATTTCTATACATTTTGAAATCCTAATTTCTATATAAATCAGTTAAATGACTACAGAATTGTATTTGTTTCACACCTCTAAGAGCTGACAGGATATTCTGCAGAAAGATGAGGACTGATTGCTGCGTCTGGTACTGAGCAGCGTTCTCTGTGCTCTGGGAGGATGAGAAAATTCTGGGTCATTGCAACTTCCAGCAATGGTGAAGTGTTTAAATCTTCATACTTCAAGTGCCTAGTGCCCTCAGAAATCTAATTTTTAGGCTTACAAAATTATACAAATATATATAAAAATATTTATACAAATATCTATACAAAGATACATAGATAGATAGATGGATAGATAGATAAAACCAGGCAAACTCTGGCTGCTCAGCTTCCACACCATAGTCCAATCACCCGATATGATCTTACTCTGCTCTCATATAAGGGATGTGCCAATCTGATGTCTCATGTCCATGCACCTGAACTCCATCCCCCTGTAAGCTTGGCTGCCAGCAGTGATGGAGCCACAGGAGTACTTCATGGGTGGGTTTTGGGACACACACTGAGCTCTAGGTCACCCCCTGTGTGTCAGGAGCAGCCCCTGGACTAGTTAGTGACTGTGGGAGGTAGCAGTGGACACCAGGGCTAAAGGGAATGTAAGTGACCCCTCCTCGTAGCTCTCATTGCTGTTGGCTTTCTGTGAGCACCTGAGGTACAAAGTGGTTTGCACTCTTGGACAAAAAATATAATCCAAATAACAGAAAAGGTACTAAATTTCCCTCAATAATAGTCCAGTTCTCTCACCCAGTTTAACAACTCAGACATGGATGTCAGAAGCCAGATTACAGCCTTGGAATATGGATCATCTGCTTTGTCAAGTCTTATAATAGACTTTCAGAACCCGATATTAGAGAAAATAAGTATTACTGAAAAAAAATTTAATTTAGATTTTTTTTTAGCAACAGCAATTGTTTCCTCTTAAACTTCAGAGGCCAGAACTAATGAATTGATCTTAAGATAAGAGGCCGCTTGAAATAATAAGACTTTCAGCAAATAACACTGCCATTATGCACCAGGGAGCTGAAACGCTTATTATGCAGTTCAGCGAAAACTCAAAAGACACAAAGCATTTGACATGACTGGCAGCAGCACCGTCTAAAAATAGCTCCACATAAAAGAGAATTAAAATGTCACCAGATATTTTTTCCTTCCTTCAGAAGCTTCTGGTGAATAGATCGCCCTTGATCTGAACAGACAAAGCCTCATGCCCCATGTGCAAGTGCAAGGGCACCCCATCACCTCCCGCTGGCACCCGCAGCCCCTTGATGAGGACGTCAGGGCTGTGAGATGCTGGGGAGGAATGGCCTGAAGCAGCTCAGAGATGAACCACAGCCACGCATCTCCTGCACCACTCATGCGATATCTGAACGGCCATCGGCAGGATGAAGACAGCTCTGGCTTTCAGCATGAAGCACTGGATGAAGATATAATAATCCCGCCATGAACCAGTGCCGGTATTATTCGATCCAAGCTACATCACTCAGGCAGTGGTATGAAATGCAGCTTTTGCTGCAATGGCTTGGGTTTTGGCAGGGGTGTCTGGTTTTAATGCAGAATCAACAGTTTGGATGATAAAGCAGTTTTGCACAAAGTACTCTGAATAATTTGGAAGGGACTTTTAAACCAGATATAGTCTGATGCTTGCTGAATTTAAAAGAAAAGAAACTCCTTTCAACTCTGGATAAGACCTAGGTAGACCGCCACACTTTTAACGAAGTGAAGCTGACAGAACGGCAGTTTTAAAAAGTCCTCAGAAATATTTATAAATATAGCTGTAAAAATGAAAAGAAAAAGGAAAAAATTAAAAGCCAAGGACTTACTGCCTCATCATCTGTGCCAAGCATTAACTTTTGGATTTTACATTATCCCTCTCAGACAAATGTTTGCAGGAAAAGAAAGCCATTATCTTTGAAGTCACAAAATGATTAGATATTCAGCTGCTGCCATCAGATGCAATTAAAGACACAAAACTTAGATTCGTCCCACAGAACATTCGAGTTTGCCAGATAAATTATGAAAAAGCCACATTGTGCAGCTCTGAGAGTCTTGTCCTGTCCAGACTCCCACTCCCATACCGGTTGGAGACTAGGAAAAACTGATCATTCTGCTGCTTGCTGAAGCTAAAAGGATGCAAAAGGACTGCGCCTTTCACACGAGTCCTACGCATGTGCAATCCCAGTGTTGACAGAGACACTTCTTCCCTCTCAAATCTAGAGTTGTCTTCCACCTTTCATCCCTTTTCAAACCTTAGGTCCCTTGGAAGGATGCTCGATGATGCTGCAGTTCTTGGGACAAGCAATATGATCTAATTATTTGAAGTAGTCTTTGCAGGTTCTGATTTTACACAAATTTGGGATATTGATTTCAAAAGAATGGGGTTGTGGTTAAGTAATGTGAACTGTCTGTTGCACAGTATGAAATAATGAAAAAGACTTAAGTAGTTGGCTTTTTAACAGAATTTACTGCTGCATTTATGCAGGGATGGAAAGGCAGTTCACAATAAGATACATTGATTTTTGCATACTTTCTTCAGAAACTTCAAAGCATTAAAAATTGTATTACAGCAAGAAATTTTTACCTTTCTTGGGGTAAATACTACAGAAACATTAATGTTTAGATTTTTAGACCTGTGGAGCAAGGTTTTATGTCTTCTGTGGCAGTGGAAAGAGTGGTTACGTTTACACTGCTCAATGAAAGACTGCCTGATTCCTGATTTTTTGACCAAGTGGCATTGCTCGGCTCATGTCCACACCACCTAGGACTAGTCCTCTCTCCCATAAACTTGCTCTGCGTTGAGCTAGCTGGAGAAGGCCAAAACAGAGCCAGGGAGTCCTCTGCTCAGTGGAGCAGGGGGTACTCCAACTCACCTCCCATCGCTCTTATTTAGCAGTACAGACATGCCCACTCAGACTTAGAGGGACATTTTACTGCTGTAAGCTGAGTACCAACACAGGAACATGATGTGTTAACAGCTAAGGTCTTCAGGCAGGAGCTTGTGGATAACATGGATAATCCACGTTGAAGTACTGGCCCAAAGGATGAATGTACTAAGGAAAGGGAAAGAGTTGTTAGAGATCTAGAGAAAAACGACAGGGTTCAGGACTTGCTGGGGGGTTTGCAGAGGTGGCAGCTCCCTTGTAGAGAGATGTTAGAGAAGAGTAAAAGCTGTACTATCACTCTTGCTTCTGGACACATTTGGCAGTAAAAGCTGTACTGCAGCCTTTAAGGAAATGCCTTTCCTTAATGAGAGGGTTGTCATACTTTCCTGCAAATGTGATTTCAAGAAGGAAGCTGAGAAATCTCCCAGAAAGGTGGCAGGTTTGGGGGTTGGGGGATGCTGGCGGGTATACGTTTGTGACTAAAGAAGGTAAGAGCTAGAATTAAATGTAGAGATTCCACTTTGAACTTACTACTGCTTTTTTCCATTTTCCTAAACCACTCAAGTGATGGAGAATTAGAAATAAACACGGCACAATCAATAAAGTAAACAAACCATGAAAGACACCAGTGACGTATTAAGGGGGAAAAAAGTCGGATACCGTTTAGGCCATTAGGACTAAATGAGAGAGACAACAATAAATACATATACAGATTTTGCTTCCAAATCCTGAAAATTTTGCTCACACAAACACACCTTCCTCCAACCACAGTCCTATTAAAAGAGAGCACAACTATTGCCAAAGGCCTGTAATATCTAGCTCATTAAAACAATACCAGTTGACATTATTAGGATTTATTATTTTGCTCCTTTAGTACAGAGGAAGATTCATCTGAGTAAGTTGCAGGGCTGAGTCCTTCTTTGGCAAAGGACTTTGAGTGGAAAGCAAAACGTCTGGTATGTTCCAGCAAGGCAGCTTCCACGCTTGGGAGATGGTATTTACTTAAGACGTACTGTGCAGCTCATATTTTAAACTAAGTTATTTCTCCGAGTTTGCCTAACTTATCACAAGGACAGAAACTTTTGCTCATCTGTGGGCGTATGTTAGTCAAAACCCCATGTAGTCTGAACTGTTATGGAGTGATTTTCTTCTCGCAGTAGAATTAACCTCCTCAGTCCTGTAACAGATGAGAGATGAAAAGCCACAACGTGTTTTCAGACTGAGTCATGCACATTCTTTTCAGCTAAGCTATAATGCTCCCAAGTTCTCTGAATCATGCTGTCTGCTCTTAAATAGTTTCTAAATAGTCCAGCTCAAGGTGCTCAAGCCCTTCTCTCCCCCACTATATTATGGTGTGCAATTAGTGTTGTGATGATTTGCTCTAGTAAGCTCAGCCGACCTGTTGAACTGAACATGAGGGGAAGCTCAACAGGTTTTTAAGCAAAAGCACACACATGAGAATTTTACGAGGCATGAAGATGAGGGTTTACTGACTTGCCCACATTCACATACCTGTAAAATAAGTATAAATAAAAAATTATACAACTAGCATACACTGGATCAAGCCATATAATTCAGCATTTTACCCTCAAAAGCAGCTATTTCAAGGCGTAACAAACTCAGCTATGGACAATTGTTTAATAATCTAATAACCTAACTACAAGGGACCTGGTTTCTCAGTCCCTTCCATTAGAGGCTTAGGCACTAATCTAAATATATGTGATGCCCTATATGAAACAGCTCATATAATTGTTTAAGTACAACTAAAAGTCTGAGAATATTGTATGATACAAGTAAGATAAAAGCAATGACTATGGCTAAGATGCGATCAATGACTTCATAGTGTTTGCGTTTGAACCAAAGCGGAGAAGAAAAAAGCCCATAAGGATCTATTGCCTAGAGAGAAAAACAATACCTGGCTGGAACCTAAAACTGCAGATTTTTTTAATTAACACTTACGGTGCTCAGGGCACAAATATTGCACTTTATTTTCAGGGATTTATGTATAAATACAGACATAAAAGTCTCCCAGTAACAAAAGTGCTATGTACTGATTTTTTAATTAATCTATTTTTGTGAGCAATTTCTATTTTACTTCTGTTGTGTAGCTTTTTATATACCCCAGTGACTTATCACTACTAAATTGAAAGTAAAAAAAAAATAATTATTATCACACTAATGATTCATTTATTGAGCATACATCCTGCATTTATTGGATTAAATGTCTTTTAACATTACTGGCTCTAACTATACAATAGGGTTAATGTGAAAATTAAAAATCTCCTCAGTGATCAATACAGAAGTTATATAGCACAACTACAGCTGTTCATTTCACCACAAACAATTTCAAAACAAAAATCTCTCAAATTAAGATTTTACCTTGGCTGAAGTCCTGCTTACAGTGAAATCGAGAGCAAAAGTCCCCTAACTTAAAAGCAGAGCCAAGATTTCCTTCTTGGTGTCCAACCTGCATGTGTCAGCAGAAGTGTCACCGACACTCAGCGGCAGTGAAGTTATAAGGCCAGAAGGAACCGGTATCATCATTGAATCTGATCTGCAGTACCACACAGGCCATTTTTTGATACATACCACACAGATATTTCTTGACAATTTCAGCTTTAGAACATCTTTGCCAGGTAGTGGCTCCCGTGAAGTTTTCTCCCTTTCAAATGTCTTGTTGTCGATGAAGTACAACTTTGTTGAAGTTTAATTAGCTGGACTGCAATCTTTTGCACTACTATTTATTTTTATTTTTTTTATAAGCACACCTCAGGGCACTTTGAGTTTATAAATACACCGCAGGATATTCACAATTTTTTGTGAAAGTTTCACACAAGTACTTCAACTATTTCAGAATATAAGTTTAGAAAAAAAGTATTTTTAAAGAAATCCTACAACTTAATTGAAAAACTCTAGTTTCTCCAAGCTTAGGGCTAAGGACTTGAGGAAAGAGAGTGTGTAAGGAAGGAAAGATGACGGTGAAGACGCTTCATGTGATGTAGGGTCTCAGTTTCTAATGGACCTTCAGGTACTGTAAGAAACACAGTTTTCACACACTTAGTCAAGACTTGATATTGTTTAACGGACCTAAAGATCTCTCTGCTGTGAGCACACACATGCCCCACACGTGACTGACACTGGAGAGGATGATGGACCATGTCCAGCTGTGGTCTGCAAGGCAGCTCTGCAGCTGAGGATGTTCCTCCCAGTGCCCCAGGCCACCCTGGTCCGAGACCCGTCCTCTCCTGTGAGCCTGGGCTGGAGTGCAGACTTGGAGCCACCACAAGTGGAGGCACCAGGGGTTGAACGGGAAGTACAAACTGCTGCTGCCAGGAGTTACCCCACAAGCTCAAGAGGCAGTAGGTCACTGGCACTGGTCACAGGTGACCTCAGTGGGGATGTTTGTATCATTACCACCAAGGCTGCACCTTGTTGGTTAATCTTTTACTTTCCTGGGTTCAGACAATGAGGTTTAAAAATGTGTAGGTAAAGTGGCCAGCATCCAGAATGTGGGAAAAGCTATGGTTCAGGTTTCCTGAACATCCATATTTTCTCCTCTTTGTATGTCTGAACAAAACCACAGTCTTTAATTACATAATCATATTTTGTTTCCCGTCTCCAGGGATGGACAAGTACTCCATACCTGTGTGCACATCCAGAATGTGATCCGGGCTTTTTTACTGCAGACTATGACTGCAACATTTTCACTTACATGACTTCCAAGTTCTCCTTTTGAGTATGGGAGTATATTACAGCTGTCTATTGCTGATACTTGGTTTGTTTTACATTGAAATACAGTTGAAATTTAAGGTCATGTAAAATGCACAATTTTTTGCCATCACTTGCATCCCTCTGTAACACTTTCCACAAACTGTACTCATGCTTAGAAAAGAGAAGACTTAAGCATGTTGAACTAGCTCCAAAGGGAAGACTGTAGACAGAAAAGAGCATTTGTTTGTGCCTCTAACGCTTGCTCAAACCAGACAAACACAAGTGACACAGAGGTAACAGTACTCATAAAAGATCAAAATTGAACTTGCAACATACGAGAGTATAAAACATCTTCTGAGTGTTGAACAGAGAGTTTGCCTTGAACGGTTATAATATGCTTTGAGATCGCTCCATTGAACGATTCTCTTCAACTGCTCTTGCCTGTGGACATGAACTGAGACAAATCACAGAGCGTTACTCACTGTGGGCAGGAATTTACTCACAGAGAATAGGGATTTGTCTTATTTTCATTTATTTCTTCATATTATTTTCTTACTGAAAGTGCAGTCTAACAATCAAATTCTACTCTAGATGAATGGGGACATTCCTTCACTGGTGATGCCTAGCTGTGCAGAGGCAGATGTGGCTTCATTCACCTTGACTTACCTCTACTTGTGCTGCACAGTCAATGATTTCAATTTAAATTAATTAATGGCCTTAATTCTTCATTTCTTTTTACCTACAACTACTATTTATATTTTCTGTTCTCCACCGAATTTAGCCATGTACTCTGAAGGAAATAACAACTTTGTGACTCGTGTTGTCATGGTCACAACAACCCCATGCAACACCACAGGCTTGGGGAAGAGTGGCTGGAAAGCTGCCCAGTGGAAAAGGACCTGGGGGTGTTGGTCAACAGCCGGATGAATATGAGCCAGCAGTGTGCCCAGGTGGCCAAGAAGGCCAATTCCATCCTGGCTTGTATCAGAAATAGCGTGGCCAGCAGGACTAGGGAAGTGATTGTCCCCCTGTACTCGGCACTGGTGAGGCCGCACCTCGAATACTGTGTTCACTTTTGGGCCCCTCACTACAAGAAAGACATTGAGTTGCTGGAGCATGTCCAAAGAAGAGCAACGAAGCTGGTGAAGGGTCTAGAGCGCAAGTCTTATGAGGAGCAGCTGAGGGACCTGGGGTTGTTTAGCTTGGAGAAAAGGAAGCTCAGGGGAGACCTTATTGCTCTCTACAACTGCCTGAAAGGAGGCTGTGGCGAGGTGGGTGTTGGTCTCTTGTCCCAAAGTAACAAGCGATAGGATGAGAGGAAATGGCCTCAAGTTGCACCAGGGGAGATTTAGATTGGATATTAGGGAAAATTTCTTCACTGAAAGGGTTGTCAAGCATTGGAACAGGCTGCCTACAGAAGTGGTTGAGTCACCATCCCTGGAGGTATTTAAAAGACATGTAGATGTGGTGCTTAGGGACATGGTTTGGTGGTGGACTTGGCAGTGCTAGGTTAACAGTTGGACTTGATAATCTTAAAGGTCTTTTCCAAGCTAAACGATTCTATGATTCTATGTAATGCAAATTCTTGAAAGTCACCACCTTATTTATTTAAAGAGAACATGAGTAATCATTAACGAATTCTCATAGTTACTGCATACACAGTTTGAATAAATACCTCAGACCAAGCATGCTACGCCCTGTTCCTTTATGCTGAGGCATGTGTCCCCTTCAGCGTGGAAACTAACGGGCTTATGGGGGAAAGGGAATCATCAAAAGATCACATTTTGAAAATACCTATTTAATATCAGACAGATAATTACTGCTCACATTCACAGGCCACCACATAATTCTGCCTGAAGGAGTCGGTGGTGTACATAAACCAAATATTTAGGACTTTCAAAGTATGATCTGATTAAAATAACAGTCTAGTTCCTTTCATTTCCCTTGTGGTGGTTTTCTTTTTAGAAATGATTAAATAGCATAATTCCTCTAATGATTCATTTAGTTTATTTTTAACTAACACCAAAGGAAAATACAAAGGAAAGCTTCTTCAGCAAATGTGTTTTTAAAGGAGGAAGAAACGTCGTATTGCACAATATGATAGAGAAATTCAGCATCGTTTGGAATAGTACTTGCAGCCAATGACTGAAAAGATAGAATTATATGCAACACTTTGTATTACACTGCATTAGTGAACCAGGTTCCTATCCTGGAATGGAAGCTTTGACTGCTCTATACGTTGTAAATTGTATACATTGTGATTTTGTAAATCATTCCTTTCACTAAGGAAAAATATCCCTGACGTAAAAACTTCAGTGTTTCCTACTGTGGGTGCCTCCAGCTGGAAAACCAGCAACTCAAAAATCTGCACAAGAAGTAGAGAGCAGGTATTCAAACAAGCCCCAAGGCAGCTTAGCACTTAAACATGTGGCAGATCTGTTTTCAGCAAAGCAATTAACCAGGCAGGATTCACTGTTCCAGCGATATTAATATGCAGGCTGGATGTTTTTTCTAAACATATGCTATAATTCAAACAATGATTAGATGGGGTGCTAACACAAGAATTGGGGCAGCAGCATTCAAATGCATTGTCTTAACGGCCTTAAAATGTATAATTCAAGGACATATGACTTCAAGGAGACTAAATAATGATTTATATGCTTTACTCAATCGGGTGACTGAAAGCAAGTTTTGGTTTTCATCTTGCATCTCCTGATTTACTTTTCAATACATTCTTGGTAAGCTGCTCTGTGGCACTCCGTTAGTAATGAATCCCACTTGCCAGTGTGGTAAAACTCACTCACCTCTAAAGGGACAGGCTGATTCCTCCATCCATATTACAGTATTCTTCCAGTACCCTCTGGGACCGGGGCTGGGACTGGGGCTGGGATTGACTGCATTACCCTCACACCGCTTACAGCCTCAGTAAGGCAGGCAGAGAGGGAGACATGCTCACCCAGTGAACCCTCCTAAAAGTCTTGTCAGTCACTCTGATGGGTCTAGGGTTTCATCCAGAGTGTAAACCGGAGGTTTCAGATTGAGTTATACTAGCTAGACTTAGCTTTTTTGGTATTGCTAACACAGCTACTGTAACAAAATTATTACTCAGTAGTTGGGGCGCTGTGGAAAAAATGTGTACCTTGCATATGATTTTCCACTAGATGTGTATATTCCTACATACAGACTCATACACAGGTATCAGCGTCTATTTGCACACATAATTTCATTATTGCTAATGAATTGACACTTAACAAACGGTGGACTCTGTCCGCAGTTTTCCATCAATAAAAGAAGCAAAGGAATCAACAATGTATTCTTAGCGATCCGAAATACACAAATACTTCATATACTGAACTGCAACATATATCACATCATCAAGGCGCTATACAAACATCATTTCCCAAGCTCTGTGTGGGACAGCTTGGAAAGCTGCAGCCGAGCAGCAGAGGTTATTCACCGCAGACTGACCATCCATGCAACAAGCTCCGGACAGAAAAGTTACAGCTCGGAAACTCCTCCCTGTCCCACCATGCAGCCTCTGGAAAGCCTCAGCACTTCTGGGTGGCTTTGGAAGCCCTGTCTGTCCTGGACAGCTGATGGGTTATGGGTTACAAGAGGGAACATTAAACAGCACCATGACAGGTAGACGAGTTGTATTAATCCAGCTCACCTGCAGCTGCTGCTTGAAAATTAAGCTGATACTACTACTGCACCCAAAACATTTTCAAATAAACTTGGAGAGAAATCAATTACCCTTTCTTTCCATTCAATCCTGGCTGTACACTGGTACACAGAATGATATAATATCCTTCCTGAAATTAGAGCTGCAGTGAGGACCAGTATCCTTCAAACACGACCAGTTCCTGAGACCGCCTTGCAAAGAACTGCATTTTCCTAATTGCCACAGAAACTATCTTTTTAATCTTTTTTAAAAGCTGGCCAAAGAATTATGTATTGTTTTCTTTATAAACGCAATAAAAGTTTCATCGCTATATCCCTGTACTTCTGCCAGAGTTTGAGAGACATGGATATAAAGAATCTTTCTGGAAGGCAGCACACAGAAATCGCCACTCCATTTAACTGCTGCTGGTCAGAAGCTTGCACCAATTTCTGTGATATTTGCCAGATATGACAGTAAACGATGTTAACTCATGCCTGCCCCTAGTTAGCAGAATCAAACATCATTTTGCAAGCTGTCAAGAAAGTGACTGTTATCTTCAGGACTTTTTTTTTTTAATGACAAATACATGGCATACTCTTTTTCTGCAGGTAGGACCACATCCACTTTGGAAACTGGTGTTCTTGGAAATAGGATGTTATACAAAACTATCAATACAAAACTACGTATTGATTTCCTTTTTAATCTGGAAAAATCCATACAGTTGGCTTTTTTTTTTTTTACCTTTGCAGTAACAATTCTGAAGATGATTTTAAATTGCACACACAGGCCAAAGGATTTGTTCTGAGGCCAATCTCCATTTAGCTTCAGAGCTGTAGATATATATTCAGAAAAACAAAATCAATATGTCTGTAATGACTGCCTAGATAACTGCAGAGGCAGCTGCAGAAAGCCAAGTCAGCAATTATTTTTAAGGACATGTGACAAGTTTTCTAATCCTCTGACAGTTACACATGCTTGTTTCCAAAGGATGTTATCCCAGCTGCCTTCTTCCAGCCGCTCTTGACTTCTGCTTTGTTTTTAACTAGATGATCACCTATTCTCTCACTGCGCTTTTTTTTTAAAATGGGAAGATTTTACCAGTAGCAATCAGAGCAGAGGTACTGCTGCCAGTAACTGCTCTGCCAGTCGGAAAAGACGAACTTCAGCACCTAAGCTACCGCATAGTTTATGATTAAAAGATAATTTAGTTAAATAGCTAATCATGCACTAGCGTTTGTCTCTTGGTTCTCTGTGTATGTGTGCATGTGTAGAAACAGAAAGGTATGAATGACTATTTCAAACTCTGACTCTAGCCAGAGTAGCTCAGAACAGAGACAGGAAAAAAGCCTGAAATTTGAGGCATTAAAACTTGTTTTCATACAAAAGAGGGGACCTGCAGACCCTGCAATAATGCCAGGCTAAGGAGAGCTTCTGCCAGTAACTCACCTTGCTGAATTTTCGTCAGCAGCTGGTGTCGGGCGAGAATCCTACTCATCCTGTAGGGAGGGCGTCTGGCAGTTTGATCGAATCGCAAGTACATCTCCTGGCCCTCAGGTGACACTGAGTTTACGTAGTAACAGCCAGTACCCGAACTCCTGGGCACCTGCTTAAGCATCTCTGCTCCTTTAAAATCACTCCGTCCGTCTCCGCCGTGGCTACTCCAGATTATAATCAGGGTAATGAAAGGAGGGAGGCAACAAACCCTAGGGAGCTGAAAAGAGCAAGCGCTTTAAAAGAAAAAGGAGTGCCAAAAGCTACAACTCAGGATTCCTGCTGCTCCCACATGATCCGCACGGGCCAATCGCTCCGAGTCCAGGCTGTGGAAGTGGAGCCTGCCGGAGCGGGACAGCCAGCCCGCCCCAGCCCCGGCAGCCCCCCGGGCAGCACCGGCCCGCTTCCGAAAGCAAAGAAGAAAAAGTTGAAGACACTCGGGAATGCCTGGTTTAGCGTACGCAGGGCTGCAGAAAACCTTTTCCTCCTCTGCTCCACACCACCCAGCCGGTGAGTCATCTCTGGAAGAAGATGCCCTCACTCGTTTTCTAAAAATCATACCCCTGTTTGCCAAGAAAAAGTCTGTTTACGGAAGGGCTGTCTGAATCCCCAAAACCGCACGGTACAGCGAGCGCTGGAACAAATGAAGCCCTTGGGATGAAAAAAAAAAATCAACACCACCTAGCAGCAGGCACTCAGCAGTAAACAAAACCCAAGAGTCCCTAATATTAGTGTTACCCAGAACTGGTCACAGCCTGGAAGAGGGGAAGGGAATGGAGAGATTCTCTGTTCTTCAGGTTCCTCACCATAACATCTTTTGGATTTTTTAACAGAGGGGCATCTGTTTTCATTCAGTCTTACATATCAACCATTGAGTTTGCAAAACATAGCATTTCTTTAGTTAATCAAATGGAAGCAGAGCATTGCCATTTTTACCAGCAAGCGGGCAGCAAATCTGAGTAAAAATATACCGAAAATGCCCTCCTAGTACACCTGTCAAATAATTTTCCATTACATTTTAAAATACCAATATTTTGGTTTAATAGACCCCTAGCATGAGCTGATTTCTAAGGGAGCAGAGCTCTTGCCAGGGAGTTTTGTGATAAAGACAGTTTCTGATACAAGCACTGCTGGCCTATGGGAAGCAATTTCACAGCCCTGGAGATCAATTTCACAGGATCACAAAACTGGAAATGACGGCGACTCAGAAGGCTCTTCCACCCACCCAGCTGAAAGGGCTCCTGCCAAAACCCATGTGCAGGCAGCAGGGCAGGGGAAGGCAGAGGGGAGGCAGCCGGGTGGCCAGCCAGCACAGATCCTGCACAGCTCAGGACCCATGCTGCCACCTCCCAAATCCGTGCCCCTTCCCACGAGGCCAGTGTCAAGCTGGAGGATGGGGAGCTGACGGCGCTGCTGGAGTGACTGAAAGCCCCGGGCAGAAGGGGCTCAAGCCCCATGCCAATCCATGGGGGATCTTGACCTCCGCAGACTCCACCTGGACATCTGCCTGCAGTGACATTACTGTCTGTGTCCTGTTCTCCGGCCTTCAGGCCAACAAAATGTTACAACATGCCTTGGTACAACAGAGCTCTCGTCCCACCCCCAGCCTGGGTGAGGCTGCCCATCAGGATAGGGCCATGGGATGGCACTGCCTGTGACCTGCCTGCTCACAAAGGGCAGGATCAGGCTAGCTTGCAAGGGCAGCGGTAGCCACCTAAACGTGAGGGGGGAAAGGACAGTTGTCTCATTCACAACCACTCATTAAAATTTTGCTCTGTGCAAACAAACCCCTCAGGGCAGGGTTTTACTGTGATGCAATCTGTTCTCATTACACCTTATGAATTTTATTCCTAACTGACATGGGACTTTTGCAGTGCCGTAAAATGGAGAAATATAATTCTGGGTACTAGAAATTTAACATGAATGATCTAGACTGAAAGCCTCCATTACCTGTTATTACCATCCACAGCACCCGCAAGTCCTGTACTTGCTGGTTTTTGCTCCAGGCATGGCTGAATGGTCTTCTCTGAGACTCCCAGCAGGGACTTCAAACTCAAGACAAAAGAGGTGGCACCACTACCATCTATACTCCCAAACAGGGGCGGTCACTGGCAGCCAGGAAGCGGGAATGACCAGCCTCCTCCCTGCTTTGCTGTGCAAAGCGAAGAGGCAGGATTGCCGCACAGGTGCAAGTGGAGAGAGCCTAAGCAGCAGGGAAGGGATGGTTTCCATTCCCACCCCAGCTTGCCAAGTCAGCGTGTCAGTCACTCAGCTGCTGTCTTTTGAAGAATAAACATCTCAGAGACTCCCGAGTGTCAATGCTGTGCACAGTATTTATCCAAAGAGACATTACCACCATGCAGGGAAATTCTTATTTGATTAATCTACAGTCCTTTGATCTAATTCTCCTCATAAAATGCTATTGCTAGTGGAAAAAGCAATTATTAACATTTCATACCACTCTGTTTAAATTTTCATAGGGATTTCTTTTTCTGTTGGAAAAAGCATTGACTTTTTCAGCTAATGGGACTCTGTATTCTTCCTTGCAGTATTTCCAAAGACCAGGAAGCAGTTTAATAGAAATGTAATGTTTCAAAAGCCAGCCCAAAGAAACAAAAACCAAGGCAAGAGCCTGAGTAAGGTAGTGACTAGGGAACAAGTCCATTAAAGGCTCAACAAGCCCAGTTATACGCTTCTAACAGAAAGCAAAGCACCAGCCCCAGTGCCCCTGTGGCTGCCCGTGCTTCCCACGTCCCCGCCAGAGGGTAAGCGACAGGGCAGAGCTGCCCTCCCAGCTTCCCCAACAGCACATCTCAGTGGTCACGAAGGGCAGAATGAGGAGCCTCCGTTGCAGGGCGATGATTTTCCCTTCCTCCCGGACACGAGGGTCCAAACACAACTTCAGAGCCAGAGGGCTGCTCCAGGCTTGGTGCTGCCGAGCGCTGCCTCTGCTGAGGCTGAATTCTTTGGCTTCGGTCCAGCACTTACATATTAGTCAAATAAAACAAGAAACAACAAGAGTTAGCTGGTCTTGCAGCGCTCGTTTGAAAGCTCCTGTGCTTGAAGTTGTGCACACTGGAGGAAAGTAGTCCTCATTGCATAGTTCTAAAATGACTGCCTACTCGTTCGGCGACTGCCTTGACACTCCCTGCTTATTTTCAAAAATGTGTCATTCAAATGAGGAAACCCCTTTGGCCGTCAATTTTTCAGACAAAAAGTACTACAGAAGCCTAAGCTGTTATATAAGAGCACTAAATCATATTTCAGTCTCAGTCTACAGACTTTCTGGAATAGTTAATAGAGCAACACTGAACTTCATGCTAATGCATCTCATAAAAGCACTTCAAGATGAAAGCTTTCCCGTGTGTTTTACAAAGGCTTTGGGGGAGCTCCAGCACACACCTGAAATTGCTGCCTGTCACGACAGCAGCACAGACTATGAGATGGAAACCCAACCCCATGTTCCCATGTCGTGACTGATCCACACAGGAATGGAGATTCCTTCATAAAACCACAGCGGGAATTAGTGATTTTAAATCTGAATCAGAAATGTCTGCGCTTATATCTATAGTGTAATACCGACGTGTCACAGCTAGACATCTAACATGACAAACAGTGATTTGATCGATACAGAAAAGGTTTATTAATAAAGCATAGCACTACTGGCACCTGCACAGTGTTTATTAGTATAATTGACAAAGTCAACTCACGGATGTGTACTCTTCTCTATGCATTCATAGGCAGAACTGCAACGCTTGATTTTCTGTTCATTGATTTTTATGTCTCTCTTCCACCTTTTCTCCCTGAAATTGCATTTGGTGTGAGAGGGAAAGAGTAAACTATTTGCAGAAAAAAACTGCCCCAGGGCTATCCATATATGCCGAAGTATCACAGGCAGTACTTGAGATCTGTTTCCCTTTCACTGAGGGCAGGGTGCCGTCACCAGCTGGAGAGAACAGTGCAGTGTACTCTAGAAATGCTGAAATATATCTCATAACAAACTATCCACTTATGACCAGCTTTTCTGAGCAAAACAACAGTGTGAGTTTCTATGCACCACCTTGGCCTTAGAGTATTACTCACACAGACATGAGGCAATGCTATAAGCAGCAGGGTAGTTGAGGGTAAATTGAGATGAACAGCATTTTCCCACCTGTATTCACACACACACACACACATATATATAACAGGACCGCTTACTCATGTCTTAAAAGTCACCCCCCTGTGTAACTGTGAGATAGGTCCATGATGTCATACGTGGCATGGATTGAACCTGCAGTTCTCACACAGTAATCAGCCACTTCATCTTCCCACCATGACCCATTTCCCTTTTATTGTTAGTTGCACTTATCTTGTTATATCGCATCTAAAATTAAACGGCAACTTGATGGCTTCTCTTCATTTGAAAGCACTGGTGCTATGAGAACAACACTGCTTCCTAACCACTGGAGGAGCACAGTTGTTATTAACATTAGTGACATGTAGTTAGAAGAAGCCGGAAACTCTTGTTTTCAAGTCACAGAAGAAAAAAAAATCAGGCGTCTGCTTTTAACTTGTTAATCTCTGGATTGCCTTCTATAATTCTGCAGGCAGAAGAATAGTTCTGTTCACTGGATTATGGCCAAAACACCAATATCCTATATATGCAATATATCCTATATTGGAGTCCTACTCACATATTTTATCCCTGTCCTATCCACACATCTTATATTTCTTACCTGTATCTGCCTTTACAGATGCCTGCACAGCAGCTCATGTTTTAACAGCAGGCAGTTCCTCCTTTCTCAAGTTTAGGAAGAGAAAAGTCATATGCGGGGAACCCAAAGCTGTGTTTATTATGAGGGTTTCACTTACTTCATGTGTTTTGAATCATATCTCTGGGACCAGGACTTTTAAAAGCAGAAGTTCATTGCCTGCTGTTTAGGAAAAATGTTTTATGTTTGAATGCAGATGCTTGTTTGAGAGATGAGCTGGGATTACTACAGGCTGCAAACTCATTTATACGGGGCATGAAACAGCAGGGTCTCCAGAGCAGCCAGAAATGCTTCCCTCTGGCTCAGTGGCTCTTCGACTGTCTTCCTGAGGCTCTTGCCGGGGCGCCGAGGCTCTGCGGCTTGTCTGAGGCTGCCAGGAATCAGACTGAGGCAAAAGGAAAACTGTTTATGTGAGATTTCGACACCGCCGGGGAGCGAGATGGAAGCGGCTAATAGCTGCACAGCATTACAACAGAGGATCGTTTCACTGGAAAGCTCGATACTGATGTGTTCTGGAGGCAAGTCAACTGCTGTGTCAACTGTCTGATAGTGAGTTTTAAAAATTAATACTGCTAAGCAAGGCTTCTTATACATGAAAGACAGGCTTAGAGACACCCTTGACAAACTTCAAACCAGGAGAAGAGGCTTCTGACTCGTACATTATACCTTTTTTCTCTGTTCTAGCATCCCCATTCCAGCATCAGAGGATTATCCACTTGCATTTTAAGACACACATTTAGTGGCTTGTACCGGTATAAAGTGTACTTCCTGATTACAAAAGCATTAGTGGCCTGGCCAAACCACAGAAGGCAGCTCTAATACAAGCAGAGGATTAGAAATGATATGCAGGCTCAGTACAACAGTGGTGCATTTATGGGCACAAAGGATGGCAGAGGGAAAAGGGCAGTAAGTGCCCCACCCAAACATACAGAAATAAGACACATGCAAAAAGCCAAAAAGATGAGGGTCATGGTAAGAAGGCTGAAGTGATTCCTCACATCAGTCCCCCCGTAGAGGAGCTCAGGGATGTGAAATCAACAAAATAGTAACAGATTTGAAAAAGGCTCCTCCAAGATTGTCTACCATGAGATCATAAAGAAGCTCAGCTATCAGGGATAAAAAGGAAAAGGTCACTTGTGGCTTAATGGCTGCTTAAAGACAGGAAACAAAAGTAGTAATAAATATTCCATGTTCACAATGGGGTGAGGTTCCCAGTGGACTCCTATACAGATATTAGCACTGGAACCTGTTTTGTCCACTATCCATACATGATTTTTTTTAAAGAGACTGAGTAGTGAGGTGGCAAAATGTAACGACAATACCAAATTAGTCTGGAAGTCAAAACAGAAACTGGTTGGAAACACTGAAGGTTCTTACAATATTGATTGAGAAGGCATTAAAACTGTAGCTTTTGAGTGCTGATAAATGTACTGGAGAAAAAACACCCTAAAGGTACACAGTGCACAGTGCACAGTGATGGATTTAATGGAGCTATTATCACTGAGGAAACAGATCTTGGACAGGTTTATGAAAATCCAATACAAGTGCTCAGTAGGTAGGAAAAAAGCAAAGAGGATTTTAAAACTTTTTAGAAAACTAATTGAGAGCAAACCAACAAACATCGTTATGCTGTTACAAAGGTCTGCCCACCACTTGGCAGTGCTGGGGTCTTTTCTCGCAGTGAATGAAGTTGGGAACAGTAAGTGAAATGATCACGGGGCAGGTTCAAAATGAACAAACATAAATATTTCTTCATATTTGCATAGCTGACTCCTGGAAGTCATTGTCAGAGGATGCTGTGGCTGCCAGAAGTTAGAAGAGTTTAAAAAAAAGATTAGGTAAATTCCTGAAAGAAAAATCCAGCAAGGGCCTTTAAGCACAAAATTCCAGCTCGTGGCTCAGGACCTCCCTGAACCACATGAATGCGGGTAAGATCTATAACATATATAGCATCACTACATGCTTATCCCAGTGTTACATTTTTCCCAAAATAGTTGCAACTGCCCACTGGCCGACGCATGATACTGGGTTGGATGGAGCTGTGGTCTGACCTGGAGTGGCCGGTCTGTATTCTTACGTGAGCTAACCAGCCTGCACCCACCCCACGGACTATGTAAAAGTGGGATCCTAACAGCATTGCTAGTGCATAAATGCATCAAAATAACCGCTCCTGTGGTTTGTGGCTGGAGCCTGTGGAACAGCCAGTATCTCCCTGGACACAACTTCTCCACGCCCTCTTGGCACATTTGCTGGTGAAGTGTAAGCTGGTGGCCTGTTGGCCATAATGACCGGCTCAGAGGATGTGACCTTCCCATCCCTTCTGCTCACCCAGAGGGTTAGAAGGGACCAGGTGCTCCTGGCCAGTGGGTAAAGTCATTGCAAGGGGTTTGTTGTTTCGTCCAGTGCCTGGCTGCTAATTTAGGCGTTACAGTCTCACTCCAGTTCACTTTTAAACATCACATTTTTTCTCAGTCAAACCACACCAGCATATGAATATAGATTCCACTGGCCTTAGCTGAACTCTCCCCAAGCCAAGAATAGCCAGCATCCCGCAGTGTGAATTCCCTAAAGACAGTGGTTCTCAACAGTAAATTAAAAAAAAAAAAAAAAAGGTCGGATAATAAATAGAGGTCAAAATAGAAGTCAAAAGAGAGGAAGACATTTCAGGTGGCAGACCTCCTCTGCCAAAGCATTCAAAGAGTATTATGACAGGAATGAGCTAAAAGTAGTTTCTATACCCTTAGTGCAACTCCATCTGCTAAATCTATATCCAAGTTCCAAAAACTAAACCCACAGGAACTGTGTAAATATATTTAAGTAGTGGTGGGCTAACACACATCCTAATCTCTCAGTCTCACTAACAAAGTGTTTGGATAACACAGTGATAACATAAGAAAGTGTTTAGATAAACTTAGTTTCTTATGTTATCCAAATACATTGTAAATCCCTACACAGCCCTACTGCTGCTGGGCTTTGCTATTTATTTTCTTTTCAACATGACACCAGTACCATGGTGATGAAATGGGAAAGAGAGGAAATATTCAGGTGTTGATCTGGTTTTGAGAGAGGGTTTTTTCATCTCTCTGTGCTGGAGAGACAATGCCGAAGTTAGATTTCGTAAAAATTAAAAAAAAAAAAAAAATAAGGCAGAACAGAATAGCTCTTGGCAACGCTATTTCAAACACAACAGCATGGGACTGGTGCATGGGAACATCAAATTCTCCAGGCTCCTTGAAATCAATGAATATTCATTGCATGATTTCAGTCTCTGGTCCAGTGAGGCAGACTGACACAATGGTTAGGGCACAGGACTGCCTCGCAGTGACTTGCTGTAAGACTTCAGGGAAGTTCTATAACCTGTCTCTGTACCAATTTCCTGACTCTTAACAGTAATCTTTGCCTTGCTTAACTTCTTTGGTACCTATATGTAAAAAAAAGGAAACATAATTTTGTAGGCAGTTTCATTTTCCTTACAAGCAGTATCAGTCCACTGGAGGCAGGCTAAAGTCTACGGTAACTGCATGAACCAAGGAGAAAATAAATACCCTTCAAAATGGTCCTACACTGGTAGTGGATTCCTTCAGATGAGACACTTAATGCCTAAACTTGCAGAATGCCCCAGATTTCCCAAGATATTATTAAATGCATGTTATCAAATCTTGTAAATACTGCATAACAAGGATGTAGTGTTTGTCCATGTGGCTCTACAGAGCAATATGCACTAACCGATAAGTTGGGTCTTGACTCTAGGGCTGGACTGCAGCCTAGCACACAAGGAAGTACTCTGCAGGATGCATATAAAGTATTTTGTTCACTAACAGTTAAAATATCTCCTTTTTTTCTACAATCTCCAAGCCATCACCACCAAGACAGCCACTAGGTACAGCAAAGCCATCCCTTTGCTGGTTGCTCTTCCTGAAGACCCAGGAAAGCTGCCATTTTGGCTAACGCATGGTGAGAGTTTGGGCTACATGGGGTGGCAAGTGTTCCCGAGAGGGATGCCCTGTGCAGAAGCTGCAGTGACCCCTTCTGCCTCCACCTCTCCCATCTCCCTGACGAAGCAAACTGAATTACGCCTTGTGGCACCCAGCATCCCTGGTACAGTGCAGGACCATCTGACCTGACACGTGGCAGTGCCATGCTGTTGCTGCAAGGGCAAGTGAGGGCACTGAATCCAGCACAGAGCTGAGGTCCGTCCCCATGGCATCTGGGTATGTGCTTGCCCATGCCCTGGAGAACAGGGTGCACATGATGTTTTCCTCCCTTCCCAGATTACCATCTTGGGCATCCCTGAAACACAGAAAGGGTCCTGCACAGAAAGTAATATGGATGAGCAGTGAATTTGGTCACTAGCCCAGCTTTAAGGCTGACCCACCATGTCACTGCAAGTGCGACCACCACACCTGCACGCTTAGCTTGCTGCATAATTTTAGCCATACTGGTACCTAAATGGCAACCTCACAAATAAAGAAGCCAGGGGAAATACAGGACGTGCATATATCACTTATCCCTCACCTAAAGCTAGAATTTAGCATAATCTACATCAATTGCTCTGTACTGTACATTAATTGCCCTGTATGTCTGAAAGAGAATGCATGATGCCCATAGCTTTTAATCCCAAATTATTTTTTTTCATATCAGAAGATTTAGGAGTATCGAACAGTTACAATTTTATTTAAACAAAACAAAACAAAACAATAATCCCTGGCAGACCTTCCACAATAAACCAGCAGTGGAACAGTTTACAACATAGATAGTCATGAATTGGACAAGTCCCTGACCAGGATTTTCTGTCTCCCAGCAATCAACTGCTCTGTGCACAACTTAAGCTTTCCATTTGTAGACTCTGTATTTCTTTCTTGCACTTTTTTTTTTAACTCACCATTTGCACTGCACTATATAGACACTGTAGAGTTGATGTATCTAACTGGATAAAGTAATTTTGGCCAAGAAGCTGCAGGTGGCTTTTTTTTACAGAGTGGAAGCCTGCCAAATAGCAGGAGCCATGCAGAGGAAAAGGCTTCCCGTAGCTCCCTTGCCAGCCACGACGCTGCTTCTCCTGAGAAAGTGCAGGCAGCCTACCCCTCCTGCCCCACAGCCTGCCTTTGGAAAATGCTTCCAGTGAGCAGGAAGGACCAGAGAGAGCCTAAAACCTGCAGCAACGCTGGTGGGGTGAATTATTCTCCAGCAGATGTTCCCTCCTTCCCCCCTCCCCGTATCAGCTGTCCTGCCTTGGATCATATTCTCTTTCTCCACGTCACCCCTCTCTAGTTCTCTACACCTACACACTACCTTGCACATCCTCCTCCCTCCTCCAGCAACCACTTACCAAGACTTCTTCTCCTCTGTTGATTCCCCCTCTGTGCAAAATAGGCAGACCAAGAGAGTTGGTTGATAAGGTCCATACCACCAGTGAATTTCTTTTTTACTCTCTCGATTCCAGCGTGATGAAAATATTGCCGTCTATCCTCTGTTTATCCTGGCACCCTATCAAGTCCCTCTATCAGGCTTCCTCCATGTCCCACTTTCTGAATACACAGCTCTCTTTCAAATCAACCCCACGGTGTTCCTCATTTGTTGTTGTCTACTTAAGGTGTTGCTCCATGTTTATGGAATGTAGTTTTACTGGAAAAATTCCCTGGCCAAAACCTTCAAAGGGAACTACTACTCATCTTGGATTGATTTTCCATGACACTTGCAAAGCTCTGACTTTCTGGGAGCGTTGGTTTCCTCAGTCTGAACATAAGACCTCTCTGAAGTATCTCAAGTTGGGCAACTAAAAATTGCAGAACAGAAATTGCACCTGACCTTTGAAAAAGGTTGGTCCTGTCTATGTTTGCTGATTTTTTTTCTCCTCTCTTTCAATTAGGTTTTGACAGGTAAGTGCTCTTCTCAGCTATAGGGACATGAAATTAAGGCAAAACTGGGTCCTGAAAAAAAGTTTCCAGACGATGCTGCTGTGGAGGTCTTTTACTCCAAACCAGAATTCACTAATTACCCTGTAAATGTTCAGGATTTGCACTTGTGTGGCTGAGATCAGAATTGGCTTTAAAGTACTTTGTATGTAATCTGTACTTGGATTGCAAAAGAATGAACCAGAGATTCATGTATTTCAGTCTTTATACAGTCCTCCTTTTATGTCCTAAGGAATTTATGACAAGTAATATACTCACTGGTTCCTAATATGTTACCAAACGTAATAGGTTGGATGATAAATTAAAACCAAATGGAGTTCTGAACGTTTTGCTTTCAAACCACTAGTAAATCCATATTGCTTTAAAAATAAACTTTGTTCCTACTTTGCTCAGACTAGCGAAAGTTCATGTGACAGGGAGGCAACTCTGGCTGTGACAACTATGAATGATTTGAAAACAACTTTTAAAACTAGCAATTGTGATGTGAGGGATTACACGTCCCCAGAAGATTATAAACGGGAAACAGACTCTGTGTCTCACCAGCCTAGGTGTAGCTCAGCTAGGAAGTGCACAGTCACATCATAAACCTCCCTCTTACTTTGTTCCTAATTGGCAGCCTTGTTAACAACATCAGCAAAGAACTATTTACTGAAACCTGGAAGCTAAGAGGTCACACCATAAACTTGCCATGTCCTTACACTCTTTCCTATGTATCCACTAGCAGCTGTTGTAAAAAACAGGATACCTGAGGCTGACAGACATTTGCTCTGACCGAGGACACCGCACCAAGTACAAAAAATACTTGCACATCAGATAACTAACTAGTAGTTTGAAAAGCGAACCTTAAAACACACTTTAAAGCATGCAGTATGAAATCTGCATGGCTGCTTCCATTGCTGCCTAGCTAAATGAGTCAGAGATCACAAGAAAAGTCACACGGCTTTTATTACGATAAATTTAGTATGCCTTCTAAACACGTGTAATTCACAATTTGCCTCCCCAGAATAATCTGTAAATGAAGAAGTACATTTATGAGAGGTTCAGGTACACTGGCTGGTTACTGTCGGAACATGTAATTTTAAGTGCATGTTCAAGTGCCACTGAAGTCACAGGAGCCTTTGTCAACTCGATCTCCTGCTTTGCTTACTTGAGCAGGTACTTTAAAACAAAGCCAGAGATGCTATAAGCAGCAATCTCTAAAATTAAACTTCTGCAATGCTAGTGGCTCACTGATTTCCATATCAAATGCACCCAGGTGGCAGCTGAAGAGATGGCTCTTTCCCTGCCTGTCACTGATGCAGGCAGGTCTCTGGTGTTGTCACTTGGCTAGGATTATGGAGAGAAATAAGCACCACTGGAGGGCAATTCATCCCCCTTGTCTCACACACCTATTTCAGGATGACAGGACTTGCTTTCAGACGTACCTATTTCTGTCTTGACTGTAAAGGACCTCGTGTGACTAGCTCAATCCTTTTAGAAGGCATCCCCACTAGACTCACTGCTTTCAAGGCAGGGCAAACGCTTTTCACCCTGTGTGTTATTTATAACATGAATCAAGACAGTGGATAGAGCATAACATAAGGCCTGGACTCAGGACTAAACGAAACCTAAGTGGAAAAGGAATGAAGATTTCTTTTCTAAGTATTTCTGTCAGTCAGTACAGGTTAGCTGACTTGGCTGCTACATTCCCATTTTGGGATCCAGCCTTGATCTGGGGATCAAGTTGAAACTGGGGCTGACAGGTACGTCGGTCACTGTGCCGCATACCTCAGGAAAGCCAGGGAAATACTGACATGGATTGTATTCACACCTTCATCGGCAAGCCAAGTCTTAGGATTCTGTCCTTGGCTTAGGTGTCTTTGTACCATTTCACTAGCAGGGTCTGCATAGAGAAAGACTGAAAACTGCTGTGTGCTAAGGAACCCAGGGAAGAACTAGATGTTAACTTTACAAGAACTACTGTATTCCACAACTTCCTACTGGTTACTTCCTACTTATGTTATTGCTGACTGTTTTGTCCGCTGAAATTGTGCGGACATGTATGTTTTACTCAGGCATCTACTGGCAAAACTAATTGAGAAATGCGACTTCCGGTGCAAAACAATGCCCCTCTATTAAAGAAATAAGTAATTAAATAAGAGCATCCATAAATAGAAAGGGTTGTAAAAACAAATAGGGGAAAGCATCTGGTTTGCAACATCTTTGCACAATTTGCAGTAGCTAAATCTGGACCCAATTAATGACCTGTTTATTTTCCAAAATTTCAATAAAATGCATTGGCAAAAACTTAATCTGTCTCTGGAGAATGTCTTATTTCCTTCCATATGTTGCCCGATCTGTCACAGCAATAAACTTCTTCCTAGTTTCAAGATCCCTAACGATTGCAACCACTGATCCTTTCCATAAAAGAAGAGATAATGGTTCCAGCCCTCTAAAAGTCATGATCCTCCCTTAAGAGAAAGCAACACGAAGGAGTGAAAAAGCGAGCACTCTGCATCATAGCCTCTGCTGTGACCTAGAATCCAGAGATTTAAAAAACAGCTCTGTGAAGTCTGGTGTTCCTACCTACAATTCATCCCAGCTGTTTCATAATCCCTCTGAATTTGATAGTTTCTTTAAAATGCTGCCATGCCACGATTAACATATATGCATTGGCTTTGTAACACTTGTCCTGCTGTCCTTCTTGTTTAGGGTGCCTTCAAAGGAAACTGCTTAGGCTGTTTTGTAATTATGTATGTGTATGGTTTCATATAAAACAAAATAGATGTTTCAGAGTCAATTTTATTTGGTGGTGTCTTGTCTAACCCAGCCTCTGAAATGTATTTGATCTCTATTTGAATCAGATTAGGTATAGTATCCTCTATTTTATTATACGTCAAAAATATGGATGTTCTGGTACCTTCCCATTCCTGATGAACTCACGCATCCTATCACACTGATTTAATGGATAATATTTTTAAAAATAAGATGTTGCTGGTTTAGAGGTTAAATGTAACAAAACAGACGAGTCCACGTGAGTTGAACACTTAACCATTTAAATTTACAAAGTATTAAAGTGCTCTGCTGAATTAAGGCCATAATCAAATTATCAGCTTTGTTCTCAAATAAAAGCACTTGGAGCTGCTAGGGACATATGTAGAGAGCAACTGTAATTACCAAAATACTAATTTGCCAAGCTGATGTAAAACTATATGCTTCTGACTCTCTAAGAACTAATGCTTCTTTATTTTCAGGAGTGATGGAGTGAGTCAAGTCAGGATGATAAAAGCTGTCCTTACATCAGAATCCAGAGTGTTTCTGTTGATTTTGGCTAAGTTGCTCTTTATTTTCCTTAACGTAACTGGCAGAAAAAAAATGGTCCAAATCTTTAACTAATAAGGAAGCTGTAAGAGTTCTTCCCAGGAAAGAAACTGGGCAAAACCCCAAACACCTCACCATGTGGCAGAAATTCAGGTAGAGGTTCAGCGTATGTGTGTTTGGTTATGCCTGCTAATGGCAATTACTGACATTTTGAAAGCTGACTGTGTCTTTTTGGCTATATAATTTCCCAGTTTGTTCAAAGGTAGCTGATGGGCTCAGTGCTGTCATGGGGCTTTGAAAATCTCAACTGAGAAAAGTAATAGAAGATGTGGTAAAGGTGGATGAATAAATAATAATAATAATACAGAAAAGAGGAATCAGTTGTCATTTTTACCTTCCCATGATACCAGAAATACAGACGCTCAGTAACATTCTAAAGCTACAAATCAAAGTTTAAAAATTGAAGAGAAATAATGTGTACCACACGTTCGTTTTACTTGAAAGTACATGATCTGAGTCACTAGTTATACTATTACATAGCAGTCCTCCTCCCATCAGTTTTCTCGTAACTATCAACCCCTGTAGTGCTTGCCCATACTGTATTGTTTTCTTCTATTTCTGCTACTTTATTTAGAGAGCTATTTTGAAGATGTGTATTTACCTTCTCTCAGACAGTGACTTCCACAAACGGAAAATATTTTTGTTTCCTGAAAAAAGCAGTGCCAGCCTTTGCTGCAACTCCTCACTTTACTACATCTATAAAGACATCCTACCCCCTATGACTTTATTTATAATTCAAAACATTTATTGCATCAAGGCATAACTATTCTCCATTGAAAGCACTCCTTCCTAAATTTCAAGTGAATAACATATACATACTCAATCCACAGTATTTTAAATTCACTCATCATTCTTTTGTTTTGTGCCTTGAGACAGACAGAGTTCCATATTTGTTTCTGAAGTAGCATTTGCAAGTTGGGATTGCTGCAAAATATTTGCTAAAAAAGAGTGTGAGTAGTTCACGGACTTGTCAGAATCCATCTGTTTGAGTCTATTAATGGGTGCATTCCCAGCTGTGGTCTTTCCAACGTCATAAATAAAAAGTTTCTTTCTTACTACAAATCCAATGGCTGAAATCTCCTTGTAAAATTGATTTATTTAGATAAAATCTGTCCTTACGTTAAAGAGACCTCTTAAAATGAGCAAAACCGTGAGATGCCAATCGCACGTTCTTTCAGCAGTCAACTGACACATAAACGACTCACAGTCTCAAATAATTTACTACAGCATTATTCTGGATAAGCTATGAAACAGCATGTCATCCAGATCAGGATGGGATGGGGAAAAAGAGGCACATTTACCAGAGGAATGAGAGGCACACTGAAAATAACCTAAAAGCTGGGACAAATGCTCAGGTCCTCACTCCTCCATGCAGTGAATCCAAAATAAACTTACACATGTATGCAATGCACTTTAGGAAGTCCAAGCTATGAAGCAATGCGGGAGGTTCCTAAATCTTTAGGAACCCTTTTTTCCAAGGCTAAGTGTAATTCTTCAGTATTTTGACTGAGAGAAGTATCATTTGTAACATTGGTTTTTACTTAACTCTTTCGACATTCCCTCAAGCTATCCCCTTCCTGGAGCTGGCAGTTACCCTGAATTTCTTCCTAAATTGCAATGATGGAAGTCCAAATACAAAGATATTTCAAGCAACAATTAGCTCAGATTCAAACAGATCTACATATGATATAAGGTATATTTGTACTATGCTTCTGTGCTGAAGGTGATTTCCCTTTAAATTCTTTCTGTAACAAAAACAATACTTCAATTCATTGCAGTTTTTTAAGTGTTGCTCTATTAAATGATCTGTGAAGGTTCAGTGTCTTCTGCCTCATCACAGCCTGGGATACGAATCCCTCCTCCCCAGAAAACACGCTGCTTATCTTCCCGGGGCACCAGTACCATTCATTTCGCTCTAGCAACAGAAGAAACTGATTATCCCTGCATTATTTTAGATTTGTGACAAACTTGCAAAGTATTGACAGAATTAAGAAAGCTATTTTGGAGTTAGTGAACTTATCTTGCCACTAAAGGAATATTCGCAGATTAAACAATTTTTAGCTAAGCATAAATTTTATTTAAATAGTAGTGGTTTTGAAATAGATTAGGAATCAAATTGTT
>VYZW01040996.1:61192-78882 GCA_013401315.1 Balaeniceps rex | reverse complement strand
TGACAACTTTGTACCTCTCCAGAAGACGACAGAGCATCCTTGCTTCTAGCTTCCCCACATTCATAGCCAAGCGAATTTCTGCCTGAGAAATACCTTTGGTTCCCCTACTTTCAACTGTTTCAGAAAGGAAAACCAGAAAAGATCTCAGGAAAATAACCTGACCGAATTATATATACATACATTTGTACATACACTCATATTTGCTCGAACAACTGTATATGCCAGAACATAAAATTTAACATTCACCACTAACAACTAAAGACATTTTCAGACATACACAATATACAGTCAAATCCTGCCATAAACCATAATTTTATGTGAAACAGTGCCCCAGCAGAATGAGGTTTGAAGGTGATAGCTTCAGATTAAAAGCAGGGGGGAATTTTTCCCCTGACAGCTTTCCAGAGTCAGATATTCATTTCTGCATTATGAAAGAAAAAGAGGTAGGAGAAGAATAAGGAACACTATTTTCTTCATCACGTTTTCTTGTTGCACCACAATGTCCTGCTTCTACAATGCTGTCTTATTTTGGAGCCACTGAATAGTTGATAAGTTTCCAGGGATGGGGTAACAGGTGGCAGCACCTATAGCTCCAGTCTAATCTGAACATAAAGCTGATCTTTTCCATGAAAAATTCACACTTTCTGATACATAAAAAGCGATCAGAACTTTAAAAACCCTACCACGATATATACCTTTCTTTTATACATACAAGGAGTAAGAAGGCAATAGGAGAAATCTTTAGCATGTCTTACTACATCACCTACTTAGCTCATAAGCCTGGGTGAGCATATCCCTTTCACAAACAATATCCACAGGCTGAACAGCTTTTGTAATGATCTCT
Source organism: Balaeniceps rex (assembly GCA_013401315.1). Taxonomy (NCBI): domain Eukaryota; kingdom Metazoa; phylum Chordata; class Aves; order Pelecaniformes; family Balaenicipitidae; genus Balaeniceps; species Balaeniceps rex. The sequence continues at coordinate 78,038 of VYZW01040996.1, read as the reverse complement.
TCTTCATCATCATCATGATAATCTTCCATTTTCTTCCGAAATTCCTTTAGTAATTTAAGGCAACGGACCATGACATCAGTCCCTGTGAACATGAACATTAGTAACAACTCTTAACAAAATGCAGGGCGTGTGCACATGTTTAAACCATTTCCTTTCTTTCAGCAGCATGAAGAAGTAGTAGTGCAATGGGGAACAAATGACCAAAGACAACTGCTTATTCCTAGGAAAGGTTTGCAACAGCTTTTCCCTATATATCAGTCTGTCAAAATACTGACTAGCTGAATTTTTGAGGTGCTCCCAGCCTTCGCATCTGTGTCGACATTAGGACTGCCCAATACAGTGATTTATGAGTGGAGTGGAAAACACTGCAGTAACAGGAGACATTTCAATAGTACAAATAAATCAATGAAAGGAGTAAGTGCTGATCTACAGTATTATATCTTCAGAACACATATCTAACCGTGAGATTACTCACTGGGTATAAAACCTCTCTTTTCTTTCTACAGACTCAAAGCATCTTTTACTTGCTACAAATACAAATCACATAATGAAAGAGAACTGTACATTTGAAGATACAGGAAGCTACCTGGTTGCAAAACCGTTCCTTAACACAAGACTGCCTTTCCTCAGCAAGTGATCAGTGTGACACCAGTTGGTGGGTCCTATCAGGTGCTGCTGCCAGTTCCCAATACTTAAAAATCCCAGGACCTAAAAGAACTGTCAGCTTATCATATGTCCTAGCACCTTCTTCTGTATTTGTATGCGTGCATGCTGGAGGAAGCATACACCAAGCAACTAGCATCCTGAAGAAAAGGATGAAATAGAAGAGTCCTACCCTATCCAGTAAACTCTTACAGGATAACTAAAATGTACAGTTACGTTGCACAGTTCCAACATCACTATAAGAAAAGGTTCTTCTCAGCCTTTGTCTGCCGATTCCACAACACATGCTATCAGTTATATTATGGAAGCTCTATATGCAACCATGTATGAGCAGCTAAGCTTCTAGATTTCTTGTCCAAAGTCCTAACCTACTCTCTGCACCTAGGGAATCCTAGGTTTGTTAACATGTATGGTGTGCTATAATTATATGCAACAAAAAGAGTTACACAAAATCTAAGGTTGTTGTATAGGAGGACAGAACACACTGCTGCCCACCAGCCACAAGAATCTCATACATGATTCAATTCCACATCATAACATGTTACTGTGTGCTGGCTGTGCTGTAGTAACTCTCCACCTACTTTAACCTTCTGGGATCTCAGAGAACAGTGTGGACAGATGACTTCAGGAGAGCTGTAGCGATCCTGCTCCCTGATATAAGGATGACCTGCTATCATCAGTGTCGTTCAGCTCCTGCTGAACAATTTTAAGAGACCAGTAGTAAGCTAGAACTAGGTTACTGTACTTTGTCAGCTTATAAATTTGCAGTGATTCAGCAGCTACTGCAGAAGTAGCCAATTCATCCTGTAGCGGTGGGTGGCAACATCTACAGCCATCTCTACTCCTCTGGTACAGCCCTGCTGTGAAAAATGCCATGTGAAAGCTTTAGTTGAAATCATTAAGGTTTCAGTTAATGAATTTTATCTTTTCTATATATGATCATTTAGTGAAGCCTAGCTGACATGAAGCTAATCCACAGTAACTTAATCATGTGACTGAGCTCCAGGCCAGATGATTCCATTATTTTTCCTCAATCTGAATCCTTTCCCTGCCAGTATCCTAAGATACTGCTTAAGATAGTAATTAAGTGCTGACATTTTGGTAGGGCTGCAGGCACTGTTATCACATCCTCTGTATATCTACATCCCATTAATTTTCACTTGAAGCAATGTTTGGGAAAAAAAAAACCAAACAAACCAAAACAAATCACCCAAACCCAAAAAACCCCCAAAACAACCAATTCTTTTTACTTTAGCTCCTGCTACCCAGTAATGTGCTTCCCGTAGCAGATGCTCTGGCTTCATCCTCAGTGTGTCCCACATATTTCTATCTGCTTTCCTGTATAACTCCAGAGATTAACCTATCTTGACCTCTGATGAAAATCAGCTATTATTAATTCATCCTAGTTTAATACCTAGTGGTTTTGAAGGCTTTTATGTGGACTTTCAGCTTTTACGTCTGTAAGATGGAATTATCATTCAAGTGAAAGATTCATCAGGTGGCATTTTTCATGACAAACTTAAGTAGTAAATGCAGCTGCCATTGTGCCAATCTATGACAAACCATGAAACATCTACTGCCTTGCGGATTGCCACCAAGTTTGTAAATGGACTTGTATTTTCTTGTCTTCTAAGTAAACACTTTAACTGGAAGTTAGATGTTTTTACTACTGATTATAAACACCGTCTTTTAGGAATACTACCTAGTCTTTTGGGTTTTATTTGCAAAATGTCTTCAGCTCATTAGAACATCTCTGAAAATTAATTCAGTGTGAGGAAGTATAAACAAATATAACCTGGTGCAATATTACTCAAAGACAGTGTAAGAGAGAACCTAGGTTTTTGTTGATGACAATGCTAAATGGTGTGACTAAAGGTATTCCTGTCTTACAAGCCACTGTATGTTGAGACACTTGCTCAAACCAGAAATACATTAACTATGTACAATACATATTTTGTAAGAGTTTGATGATAATTTTTCCCATATATGTTATTGTATACTGATCCCTTCTAGGATATTTTTAAGGATCTCCACTGCCGCCTTTGAACTCTGAACTTAAGCGAATTCTCCTGTGTAAAACTCCCTCTGATATTCTTATGGGAAGGAGGTGGACCTGTATATTTCATGACAAATGAACTTGTTCAATCAATCCCTTATTTATTCAGTACAATGTGGTAGATTTCTCTCTGAACCGTGCTAGATGCTGTACCTACTTCTGGCGACTGTTCTCTTTGTTCATAACACAATTTCCCTACAGAGAGATTTCCTTCCCCCAGACTTAAAAGATTTGAAGGAATTTGTTGTCTTATCAAGAGCCTTAATCCAACTTCATGTAACTGGCATTCACTTTTGTCTTCTTGAATTTCTCACGTTTTTATTGGCTCTTTCACTTCTTCCTTTATGATCACTCCTATTCACAAAGACTATATAATTTGCAATGTTTAGTTCTTATATTTTTTTTCCCCACAAACAGTTTACTACATCTCTGAAAAACACACTGTTCATCATTTAGAAGTATTTTCTTTTTAAACCTGGCAAATCTGCCTCTTAGGATTTTCTGTGATTAAAGACTTGGTTTAGATTTCCTTAAGCAATTGCATTAATTCCATTGGTGATACTAACCTTCTCATATTTTCTATTATTACTTCTTGTAGTTTTTTCCCCCACACAAGTTTCGTTTGCATTTTTTTCTGAGAGCAGCTGCTTTCTTTTGCTCTCTTTCTTCATGCAGTTCTGCTCTTCTTTGTCTTTCCACTACATGTTTGGAAGTTATCAGCAGTTCTTGCAAAGGTGGTTATGTATTAAACTATCCCTCAGTAGACTGTGGCTTTTTTGAATAGTAGTTGTTGGCTATCTTGCTTACTTAAAGAATTCCAAGGTAGTGCTCTAGAAGCTTACTTTCATAATTTGATATGAAACTTTCCAGAGAAACTTTGCATTCTGATGACTTTCAGCAAAAGCCATAACTAAGATAGTCTGTTTCTTTAGCTTCTTACTTCATAATGGTCTTTTTCTGCTTTATATAACTTTTTATATATTTTTGTCAAGTTTATTGACTTGTCATTCAACTTCAACCTGAAAGGTCAGCAGACTGCTCTTTGTCCCTACTCTCTGTATTGGCTTGAGCAATCTTACTAGGAGTCACAGTCCACTGAAACAGCTGACATTGATATACAACAAACTCGCCTGCATCCATTTCTTAAAGACCTGGAACAAATGCTTAATTCAAGCGGGCTGCAGTGTTGTAGCTTTATTAGCACACTTCACATAATTGCATAGACAGATTTTCACTCACTCATCTTTTAATTTAAGATTTGAAGCTTATAGATAGAATGGCATCAGTGTAATTCCACAAAAAGGAAGCAAAAATATGGTTCTCGTTACCTTTCTTTGTCTTGTAGGGTCCTCCGTTGGGGTGTATATCTTGTAACGGGATGGATATTACCTTGGCTAGACCAGCATTCATCATATATTGATAGAGGCGTTTGAAAGTTCTCTCACAAAGACCCTAATGCAAAGAGAAATGGCAAAAGTCATTGCAGCCCAAAGTCTCACCTCTAGGTGATTAGTATCAAAGACATTCATGCTGCCTGTTCTTAAACCACAGTATTTTGGGGCAGGATATCAAAGAAGGATCTTAAAAGCCTGCTAGTGCAGACACCAGGCAGAACATGAGATACTTCTGGATTGTGTTCTATCCCTCCAACTCTGCCATCCAAACAAGCAGCAGCAACCAGCAGCAGCATCGTGCAAGTAAGAATTGCATGATGATATCCATTAACAAAACTCTTCTGAAACTGTGCATCGAATAGAACTCCTTCCTTATCACAAACAGCAACAGTAACTTGATCTAGTAGGTTAAGATCCTTCTTTTGATACCCTACCCCAAAATATTGTGCAACTTTAAAAAACAGGCAGTATGAATGACTGCCTTTGATACTAATCATCTAGATTCTACATGAGTGAGAATTGAAAGAGTGCAATGAATCTCACCAATTCTTCCCTCAAGTTTCCTAATGTTTCCATCTGGTTTGAACGAGCACTTAGCATACTTGAGAGCTTCTCCATCAGAATATCATATTTGCTCCTCCTAACCAAGAAAAGGAAGTTATTTTACATGTAAGCATGCACATAACTTTATAAACATGAGTTGTACCTTTACAAAATGTCAGTCACTAGAGAAAGTATGCTGAAGTGTTCTCAGATTGTTTTAGGAATTATAGTTTTCGTTTCCTTCTGTGAATAGCACATGAGAGAATTTGTCACTAAGAAGAGACCCCAACTGAGGGAACAGTGACTAAGCCCAGGCTGTTACTTCATTATCCACAGAAGCACAAGTTCTAATCATAAACAAGACAGCAAAACAAACAAACAAACAAACAATTAGAAATGTGTTTGAAGTGAGAACACTCAAAATTAACAGAATGATTAGTGCTACAATAAGAAGAGTTAGGCTTATGTAGGCACGTGACAGGCACTAGAATACCCTATTGTTTACAGCTCCAAGACAAGTAAACTTTAACTGTCCAGCATCTGGAAGAGAAGTTAATAAAGAAATTGAGAAGGGTCAGTTCCAGGAAACTTTGATGGTTCTGTGACAACAGAGCAAACTTTCATCATAGTAAAAGGTCACAGTCTACCCAGGAAATCTTTAAAACATCTGAGTGGCACATACCTATCAACATGAAAGCGAGTCAGAAGTAGAAGAATTGAGTGTTGCTGTGCTCCGCTTGGAAGTCTTATGACATGGGACTGCATTGTTATGAGACCATTTCTGTCCAATACTCTTCGGTGATAATGAATTTTTCCAGCATCCACTCTAAAGAAAAGATGGCAAGATAGCTATAGGCATAGGAACTTCTGCAAATAAATTCTAATTATTCCAGTATCCCAAAACACTTTGCCTAAATTACCTATGGTCTTAGCAACATATGTTATGTTAATTTTCAAAGTGACAATCTCAAAATTAGGAAGTGCCAAAATTAAGATAACCTATGAAATTGATTTTCATAGTAAATCCAATTAAACAGAGAGAAATACTTCTGATTTTCACCTACAGTCTCTATGCACAATCACAGTGTCATGACATGGTTTGATGACACAGCTGAACCAATATTGTATCCCCATTGTATGCCCTCCTTCTCACTCCTGGCGACACTACAATCACTGCCCCCCTTGTAATAGCTCTGGTGTTCATCTCACTCCTTGGTGAGCTGACTCAGGCCACTGAACTGACAGAGAAGTATCCACAAAAGATTCCCCCTCTGCCCCTACCATCTAAGGTACCTAAAAGAGCTTCCTAAGTGGCAAAAAGAACCAATGCCAGTGTGGTTTGCAAGCTACATACGCTTCATCTCCTAAAAGCACTGAATCGTTAACAGCAATGCTAAGGTTCTCCAGCACTGCAATACAAAACCAGAAGTTCCCTAAGAGGCTGTGTAATGCTCCTCCATCAACAAAATACATGGTCTAGTTTGGGAGCTGGTAACTCAGGCTCCCATTCAGGTCATCTAGAGGAAGATCTCACACAGGGCAAACGCTGGGGACAAAAGGTGGGCATCCAAGAATCTCTTCAGAACTTGGGCAGGATAAGATGCTTACTCAGCAGTTTAGAAAAGGAAATTAAAATAATTGTTCCAGCCCAAAGTTGAAGAAAAAGTGATTTAGAGAAAGCAAGAACTTCCACAAATTAGAAACTTGTGTATTGACCCAACAGACAATCTTTGGTTCCATGAGAAAATATCAGGAAGTACAATGAACTCAAGGAAGAGACCAGTATACTTCTAGCAATACAGGCTCCAAGAACCAAGTGCTCCTGGTAGTAAGGATGAGACACTACCAATACAGATAGGAGTTTAAATCAATACACAGGAATTCTTAAGTGGACAGGTCTTTATAAATAACCAGTGGAAACTTATCAGCTTTGATTTAACTCATTGTCCTGGTTTCAGCTGGGTTAGAGTTACTTTTCTTCCTAGTAGCTGGCATAGTGCTGTGTTTTGGATTTAGTAAGAGAAGAATGCTGGTAACACACTGATGTTTTAGTTGTTGCTAAGTAATGCTTAGACTAGTCAAGGACTTTCTTTTTCAGCTTCCCATGCTCTGCCAGGTGCACAAGAAGTTGGGAGGGGGCACAGCCCAAGATAATTGATCCAAACTGACCAAAGGGCTATTCCATACCATATGACGTCATGCTCAGTATATAAACTGGGGGGAGTTAGCCGGGGGGCAGCGATCGCTGCTCGGGGACTGGCTGGGTGTCGGTCAGCGGGTGGTGAGCGGTTGCATCACTTGTTTTCTTTTCCCTGGGTTTTGTTTGTCTCTCTCGTTCTCCTTTTCATTACTATTATTATTATTATTATTATCATTATTATTATTATTACTATTATTATTATTTTATTTCAATTATTAAACTGTTCTTATCTCAACCCGTGGGTTTTCTTACTCTTGCCCTTCCGATTCTCTCCCCCATCCCACCGGGGAGGGGGAGGGTGAGCGAGCGGCTGCGTGGTGCTTAGTTGCCGAGTGGGGCTAAACCACGACACTCATATAGCAAGATATAAACTTACTTGAAAGCCCCACTGTGAAGGTCCCTCTGAAGCTCTCCTTGCCACCTAGCGCGACCTAAACGCTCCAATATACAGTAGGAGAAGTCAGGGAGTTTTAAGTCAGGGTCCCCTTCCCAGCCTATTAAAGCTCTGTAACGCTGGTCCTGGGAAGCAACAATGACTAGTTTCTCGCCCCATCTAAGAAACAGAAGGGAAAGTAATAAACTATTATTAGTTCCATAAAAACAGAGAGATCAATCGCTTCCCCCAACAAACACCATTCTTGATATAATCTGCACAAACTGAGTGAGGACTAAATTTTAAAGCTTACATTAAAAATCTTTTAATGCCAGATATAAGGATTTCACTCACTTTTCAACAGCTTCTATATAAGTATAACAAGGCTGCAAATCCTTCCTCCTTATTTGATCAGTGATATCTACTCTCTCTTTAAAATACTGGCAGGAACCTTGTATGCCATCTTTATTATCCAAAATCATGTGGACAGGATAAATATCATCTGACGGAACAGGATCTCTTTTGGTTTCCAGTATTCCTGTTTCAAGGTCTATTTCTTCATACCTGAAATAAAAGCAGAGACCAACATTTAACCAAACAAGGGGAATTTGGAACTGAAATATAAGATTGTCACAAACAATGATGATACCTCTACAAAATATCTTGGAAAAATGAAACTCTTTCGAAACCTCAAAACTGGAAAACCACAAAGAGTAGAGTTACACTCCTCGAGTAGGACCAAACATCAGCAGGCAGAGTGTATAAGGCAGGAGGAGGGGAATACATATTTTGATCTTCAAAAATTCAAGGATATTGAAGCGGTGGGTACAAAAGAACCATATATAAATATTAGTTTACAGAAAAGGAAAACAACAGGTACATCGACCCTGATCATCTGGAACATATAAATTCTGCTTGTAACTAAGTGGTAAACAGTCATTAGAACGGAAATCTATCCAGGACTCCTATATACAGCTCTCCTAAATAGCAGGCTCAGCGAGGCGAGGAGCGCCGTCCCCGCCGGAGCTGCTCTCACCGGTCGTGCAGGCGGAGCGGCGGGCGCGCCCGCGGCAGCAAGTAGAAGCTGATGCCGGGCTGGGCGCTGAGCGCGGCCCAGAGGAGCTGCTGCGTGACGGGCTCCAGCGGCAGCGGGAAGGGCGGCGTGCGGGCGCCCAGGCGGTGCCACAGCGCGCCCGGCGTGATGCCGTCCAGCCCCTCCAGGGCCACCTCGTCCAGCAGCATCCATAGCGCCTCCATCCCCCTCCGCCGCTTCCGGGTGTGGGCCTGCGCGCCGGAAGTGAGGTCACCATCGCGACGGTATCCAGGGAAACGCACAAACAGAGCAACGGCAGCGCGGCCTGGCCCGGCCTTTTCTCGCCGCAGTGCCCGCCGAGCTGCTGTGGGGTCTCCGGCCGCTCCCGGGTTTCTCCTGAGCCTGGTGCCTGCCGGCGCTGCAGAGGCAAAGCGCAGGGGGCATTTGCCTGAGGCTGAGGCCGAGGCCGAGGCCGAGGCCCTGCTTTGTCGTTCGGGAGAGCTGTCAGTTGAGCCCCAACGCTGCGTTACCTCAGTGAGGGCGCGGGAAGGGGCAGTATTTTAGCAGAAATACTCTGCAGTCGGTAAGAGACAAAATATGGGGTTTCTTTTTTTGGTACAGAACTAAGTTAAATGTTTTGGCAGCAAGTTTAAACTTCTGAGTGTGTAAGAGGGCACCCTACCACAACTTGCAGCAGCAACTCTGGGGTACTTGGTGGGAATTGCTGGAAAAGTTCATATTTCCTGAAAGTCAAGCAAGGTAAAATCTTTAATTAAACACTTTAAATGTATACATCTTCTGCAGTGAATAAGTTCTAGAATTAACTGTCCTCATGAGCAGCAGCAATTTGGGAAAATCATCCTACAGTTGGGCTTTGGGCATGGCCCTTTCAGCTTGTGCCCAGAATTGACTTGCTTGTCAGTTCTTGGATTATAAACTCATTATAGCATATGCCTTCCATTTTTAGTATTTTTAGTAGATTGTGAAGGGTTCTGAAAAATAAGTAAAACAAGTAACATTTCCTCTGTTCTTCAGGAACTTTACTACACTGACAGTTTTATGCTTTGTTAGAGGAGGAACTTTTTTCAGTTTATAGCATTCTTGTCTATTGAGGGTGCAAACCCAGTAATACTCTATAATAAATAATTTCTGTACTTCAGTGTGACAATTATATTCTCATTTCAGCTTTATATTAAGGACATGGTGACTGACTTTGATGAAAAACATGACGAGTACTTGATATCCCTTCAGCAGAGAAACCGGTAAGATACAGAATTGTTACCACCACTGACTATGTAATATCCATTGTGTACTATCTAATACGGTATCAAATATCAGCAGCTGCAAATATTAGTTTAAAAACTTGGTTTTCAAACTTGTGATGCAAAGTCTGACTTGCTGTGTCTTAAAGCAGTCAGGTGATTCTCTTTTCTTCCCTTTGTTTGCTAAGTACGTCAAAGTTCTTATTTCTAGAGGAGATCACAATGTTTCTTCAGCATACTTTAAAATCTAGATAAATTTATTAATAAAATAGTTATTGTTTCCATGGCTTACAGGGAAGATTTTTGTTTATAGAGCAAGAGGTTCTAGATTCAGAAGTAATTGGCAGCTCACACTATGTGACGGTGTTGTTATGATGCAAGGTTTTTATGTTGCCAGAAATACAGAAAATTGCATGCAAAAGTTGCTAAAGTTAAATGTGCAAAGTCAGGTTCTGCTAAGGTGGGAGATAAGGACATCTAGGTTGCTTTTGCAAATTTCATTATCTTTCAGACAAGTTTGAAGCATTTGTTTTAATCTTTGTTCATATGAACCTTCCTGTCATTGTACCCTAGACAGATGAATTTCATAGGTTAATTCAGAAGGGTCTACAGAAGTTTCTTGCTGGATTCCCTCCTTTACCACAAGCCATAAGATTTTTACTCAAATCCTATAACAAACTGAATTATTTGGTGAAAAGACCAAAAAAACCTACAAAAGCCACAGTTGTTAGAAGAACAGCCAATTTTTGTGAACACGGGTTTCTTTTGTATATAGTCTTCTAAAGCAGTTTTAGGAAAGGATAAAACCAAGTTATTTAATGATTGAAACAACTTGCATCCTTATTAGCACAGCTCAAATTCTGAATTTTGGCGGAGACAAATGCCACTGGATTACAACATGACAAGCAGGTAGCAACTGTACCTTTCAGAAGAGGCATGCTGGATACATTCCTGTATTGGACATAACTGGCAGTTTTGGATAGTGGGGGCTGCAGAGTAGCCTGTGTGGGAGCAGGTGAGGTGCTGCCCTGGGCCAGTCATAGCCGGTTCCTGCTGGATCCAAAACTAGCAGAAACAGCCCATCATATACCAAAACATCACCAGTCAGAGCAGCCTGGGGTGGATTTAAGAGAGTGGTGGCTGCAGAGAATGGAGTGCTCCTGCGGAGGCACGCTGCCTAGAGGAGTGCTGGGGACACACTCTTGGAAAAAGGTGACTTGTGTCAGAACAGATACACCCCCGGGGTACTTCGACCTGTGGACTGACCCACCCTGGAGTCAGAAGGAAATCAGGAAGCACCATGCAGGGGCAGGCAGAAATTGTCACCCACATGGCCCCAACCTCCTGTCCTGCATGTCACATCACCGCAGGAATTAGGATGGACTGAGCATAACCCATGGCAAAAGGAGGGAAGATGTGACTTGGAAGAGGGAGGGTAGGTGTTTCACTGAAATTGAGCCTGGGGAAGGGCGTTTTTTTAATATTATTTTGCCCAGACTTTAATTTTGCTGGTATCTGTAACCACACTATTGATTCAGGGCTTTCCCTCTCAAGTTTCAAAACACAAATCATCTTTTTCTTATTTTTTTCTTGAAAAGAGTTAAACCGTTTTTAAGCTTTTTGAAATTCTAAGTTAAACTCTTAAAAATTCTCAAGAAGAAAGGTTAAATATATACTAAATGGAAAAAATAATGTGAAGTGAGAAACAACATGGAAAAAAAATCTCGGAAGGGAGAGGCTTGGTCAAACTTCATATGTCACAGCGTGTGGGTACATTACAGAACAGGAACAGGTCCTGGAAGCTATATTCTGAAATTGTTATTTGAACTATGAATATATTTTTCAGCTTTGTGACATCATGTGTTTTTGTATTTATTGCTAATCTGACCATCTGTATATGTACTGCGTAAGGATGAATTATTATCCTTTCTACTTCAGGCTACTGGGGCGTTTAAAAAGAAAGGATCCTATACAAATCAAACTGGAGCAGTTAGAACAAGGATTTTCTCTGTATCTGAATGGAGCTAATTCAGAGCTGAGAAATTACAGCAGAAAAATCAACTCACATGGCTACCTTAAAAATGAGACAAAGACCACTAGGACAAATGGTGAGTTACATGAGAGTTTTACAGAGATTGCAGTCTAGAACTATTTTAAACATTTACTCATCAGAGCTGTAATTCAGTCCGTGAGGTTACTGGTCAGGCTGTCACAGAGAGACGGCAACATTTGAGCTTGGTGGAATGAAATTCCAAGTACTCATCAGAGTACTTTGGCTGTATGTAAGGAACGGTCCTCTGCAAGGCCCTATCAATTTCTTAGTTGATCCCTAACTAATTCCAAAGTTTAATTTCCTCGCCTCTCCATTTGTTAAACAGTTATAACTAAAACTAGAAGATTATAACGTATATAAATTGCCAGTGTAAAATAATTGTATGCCTTTGTCTGATACATAACACCATTCGTAGACTTGAAGATCTGATGGACTTTAAGATCTGGTCTGGTTATCTAAGTCTGGTGTCCTGTACACAAATGACATTTGATGACATAGGCTATAATCAAATTATATCCCATAATAGCTGCATTAAGCTTGTAAATTATGTTTAAGCTATAATAGTTGTCTTAAAAAGACAGCTAATCTTTATTTAAATATTTGAAGTAAAGAAAAAAACATTTGAAGTAAAGAAAATCTACCGTTTTCTGCCAGTGATTAGCTGGCTTTATTTGAAAATGTGTGTTTTATTTGTAATTTGTCTACCTGTCATAGAGAGCAATGTAGTGACAAGAACGATTTTGCATGTATGAAGGTATAAAGTGTGAGCTTACTGGCCTTCTAATCTATTTAGCATAATGAAAATAAAGTTGATTTCACTAAATCCCTGTGTAAAGCAGTTTACCAACCTTAGTCTGTTATCCTCATGCTTGCTACAACCTGTCTATCTTAGAGTGTATTCTTTTAATCTGTTGCTGTGTAGATAGTGTCTGCTTAAGCTTTATTTTCACTTAAAAAATGAAGACAAAGAGTTTAAAAAGTTACTTAATATGATAATTTATTATGAATGAAAGTTTATTAATCTCAACAATACCGGAAAGTAACTTTTCTTTCAGTAACTGTTCTAACCATGACTCTGAGCTTTGTTTTCCTGCTACAGTGGGTACATACTACTTGTTTTCAAGTTTAAGTGTGTTCAGGCTTAGCTATCTGCTGTATAATTTCTTGCAGGTTATACAGGATGGTGATGGGGAATCAGCTAGTCACCTAGTTTCACTGTTCTGTATGAAAGTAAAAACTTGTGTGCAATGATGCAAAAAAGTTCATGTTCTGGAAATTGGAAAAAGAAGGAAATTGTGTGCTCTGTCACACTAGGATGATATACCTCTAGGTAGCTAAAGAGGGTGTAAAACAATGTCTTTGACTTTTCGGTCCAGAAATTGTGCAGGGATATTGTGGCAGCAGCTGTAATAGAACTCTGTCAAGAGAAATTTCCTCTTCAAGTTTTGCTGTGCAGCTGTTACCTCTAAGCTTAACCAAAGTGGTGTATTTTTATGGTCACTTAATGCCATTTGATTCAGTCAAGGTAGAATACGTCAGCTTGTCTTATGGACCTCTAAAGACTTCAGTGGCAGTCTCTGGTCCTTTCCTCAACTCCATCATCTTAGAGACAGTAGCATTATCTCCGCAGAAGAGAACTCAGTGTTTTGCTGTTTCTTAGCTATCCAATGTTGTTACTTTAAACACATGTAGCTACAGTGAAAGATATCAACTTGATGATCATCCTGTCATTTTTCTTCTTCCATTTGATTTTACCACTAGAGTCCAGTGTGGGAGTCATTTCTGATCTTGCCTGGGGATAGTTCCTTACCAATTTTGTGCTCTGTTTCATTTCTAGGCATTTCTTCTCAATGATTGAATATGATTTTACTTACAGAAATGATTTCTAGCTGAGATACAGCACGGAATTTTCTTCCCTGTCCATCTCCCATGAGAGTTATTGCATCATTTATTACTTTTTCTAAAGCATCCACCTATAGGATTAGTCTTCACTGAAAAATTAGGAATGTGTGACACTTAATAGTACAGAATGGGTACAAATCCCTCTTTGTGGTTCCTGAAAGTGTCATTATAAATTTATTTGTCTGGACTATTTTCTTTGTCTGCATTCCCTGGGAGTAATTCATGATAATAGTGATTGATAAACTTTTTACCCTCAGGCTTGGTAAATGAATTAAAGTAAATGATGCGCTTATAAGGTAGTGAAGGTGGTCTCTAGGTATACTGTCATTTCTTTGGGTGTATAACCCAGACATAGTTTCACAACCATGTATGTACTTCCAGTGAATGTCAGTGTGGTCACAAAGATGTGGCTTAAGGGTAGCATGGTTTCTCCTTTGATTATGACTAATATTTTGATGATGTACTACTCAGTCCTTGGCTACTAGAATAGGCACTGTCAGCTCAAGTGTCTGAGGGAATGACACCAGTGGACCTATTTTGTGTGCCAAAATAGCTAGTGGTTGGTATTCACATCCCATCCATCCCATGAGAAGGATGGTTTTGTTCTAAAGTAATGTTTGTAGCACAGACAGGTAGCTCAGCTGTATCAACTTCCGCCTGGGATTTCAACTACTGTTTTTCCTGGTTTAGAGAGACCTGGTCACAAGAATCCATCACAAAATACTCAAACAATTCTGAGACCCAAATACTCAGCAGTGGTAGCATGGGTCCTACCCTGTCCCCTTTTCCTACTTACATTCATAGCATACGAGTGGCCTTCTGGGCAGTTGCTTAGAAGAGATTGATTGCTTAGGAATTGAAAGATGCTTCCAATTCTGTCCCAAAGCAGTGACTGAATCAGACCATGCTTCTAGCATTGTGATCTCAGGACAGTTCACCCTCAGTGCCAGAAGAGCCCCATAGTAATCAGCACCAATGCTAATGACCACAAAGTATTTCTGGAGTTACTTAGGAATAGCCTAATGGAGTAGCAGGAGCTCTAGTTAGAAGGGCTGTTCTGCCAGACAAGATACTATATATCTTGTTTCTTCCTTGGAGTAGTCCATTCCTTTCCCCCTCTGTGCTTAGTCCTGTTTCAGGCGTAAGAGACAGATACTTCGTGCTGAAGCAATAGAACAACATCTTGTTCTTGCTCTGTAATTTTACGATCACTCTAAATTGAGACAAGCATACACTGTTCCCCCCAAAACAGTCCTACCCTGTGCCTGTTCTCTCCTACCTGCTTGTACCAGCATTTGTGCAATCTCATGGTGAACCAGATTGCACAAATGGCTACAATTAAAAGTAATCTTTCTTTTATGTTTTTCCTCAGTTAAAACGTGCCCATATCAATTCTCTGAACAGTTCACTGCATGACTGCATGGTGTTGTCCAACCCAAAAAAGAAAATGTGGTATTGAGAGTTGTAATGACCAACCTGATCTAATTTTGAAGTAAGCCCTGCTTTGAATGGAAAGTTGGACTAGGTGACCTCCAGAGGTTCCTTCCAAACTAAATCTTTCTGTGAGTCTATGACCTTTGTAGGATGACTGCTTCTTTTATTGGTGGTGCCAGTTTCTGCTGGCTTAGGGTGACCATTAAATTATGGCTTAAAGAAAAAAGGTTTTGCATCAGCTATTTTTCTCCACTGAGAAGAAATGGAAGCTGTAAATCTGTCTTGGACACAGGAAATGAGATGCCTTTATTTAGGATGCTATTGAGAGTGTTGGTGATGTCCTTGCTTCATTGAAGATGCTGATGTGACCTGCAGGATGTTTGTCTCTTTGTCTCAATCAAAGCATCTTCTCAAAAATCCATTGTTCCACTGTAAGTTGGGACCATTTCCGGCACAGGAACCCTTAGTTCTGCTTGACCATACACAGAATTTTTGTAGAAGTTCTGGAACCAAGTCTTCCTTGCCTTAGAAATGAAGGAAAATGATTGTTTGTCCTTCATTTATGACTTGTACATGAAGAATCCTTGTCTGCACTGTACGTTAAATACCTAATATATTCTGTTTAATCTGCCAATACCTTATGTTTCCTTAGTTTGAGAGTAAATACACACAATTCCTTTGTAGACTCAGCATATCACCTGTTTTTCACCAGGACCGTATCTATCAGAGTCTGCCTTCAGTATTATGGGTTCTGGGCTCAACTGGCTTCTTAAGACAGCTTACTGTCTACCCAGCTAGGAGTTAGAATGGTGTGCACCCCTGTTCTAGAACATATTTCTTTACTTTCACATCAATGAATGTGGGGCTTCACTTGCTGTTAAAGTAATGTATCTTTAAACAATTTATTCTCTTGAATACACATGATGATGACTGTCCCCAAACAGGTTCAAAACTCCTGCTACTAATACACAACTAACCAGTATCTGGAGTGGAATGCCTTTTCAGTTGTTGGTACCATTCACATGTCAAAGACTTAATCTTCTGTCCTCATCTGGGAAAAATCAAAAAAAAAGAATGTGAACTAAAATGTATATTGTCAAATACTGTATTTCTATTTTCTGTCTTCTAATTCTTGTCTCTACATTCTGAAAAAGCAGCCCAGCTAGAAAAGAGTGAGTTACAAGAACATAGCACACAGACTGCACCAAGCAAAGTACAACGCAGAGGTTGGCTTCAGGTAAAAAACAGTTTGAAAGAATGCATCTTTAAACTAATTCTTAGATTGTAAATAATTTTAGGGGAAATTTGTTGCAGCCAGTAGATAGTGGGCAGTTGGGACTCTCATAGAATCTGAGTCTTGGTTTGGTCTGGATACTGAGTGACAATGTGAAATGATACCCTGACCAGTTTTGTGTCTATTTTGAAGCCTAGAGAGGCAAATCTCATTGAAAGGGTCTGGTTTCAGTGACATCCATCACAGGAACTTTTGTAGCCTTGACATGATTGGCTCAATCTGTCCTCCAGCAGAATAGCTGTCGCTTGACATCTCTGATGGCAAGCCTAGAGAGCTTATCTAGTGCAAAGGATGGAGAATCTCATTTTGGAGACACATCCCTGCCTGTCACTGCTGTCCTCCACCCTGCAATAGTATTAAGGGACACAGAGGTGTAATTTGCACAGCTTGAGTTGTAATTTGTGACAGATTCTTATAGATCAGAAGAGAGGAAAATGCAAATAGATAATAAAAATACCCTGCCTATAAGAAATTTGGAGCCATTAGCTACATATTTGTTGGATCACTGAAGAAACCTCAATGGTCTTTTTTTCTTTTGGCGTAAAGAAGGATCTAACTTAACCTGTCAAGGAGTATGACTTTAATTAACAGAACAAATGTGAATGCTGAACAACTGAGGCATGTCCCCCAAATAATTTC
>VYZW01040996.1:1336-31400 GCA_013401315.1 Balaeniceps rex | reverse complement strand
ATGATGCAGAGTGGCTTGGCAAGCTCCTCCACCAGCTCCCTTGGTACTCTCGGGTGGATCCCATCCGGCCCCATAGTCTTGTGAATGTTCAGGTGGCGTAGCAGGTCGTTAACTGCTTCCTCCTGGATTATGGGGGGTTTATTCTGCTCCCCGTCCCCGTCTTCCAGCTCAGGGGGCTGAATACCCTGGGGATGACTGGTCTGACTATTAAAGACTGAGGCAAAGAAGGCATTAAGTACCTCAGCCTTTTCCTCATCCTTGGTGGCAATGTTCCCCCCCACATCCAATAAAGGATGGACATTCTCCTTGGCTCTCTGGCCACTGCTGTAAGAGATAATTAAAAAAAACCCCAGCTTAACTGAAATCTTCATACTTTTATTTTTGTAGGACCTCAATGCTGGAGCAAAGAAGGTGAAGTTATATGTTGATGAGAAGCTTGTATTTGATGGTGAATTAAAGAGAGCCTCTGGAGATCTCCTCACTGACCATAGGACTACAATTGACCTTACAGATCACAAGCAAGATATCTCTGCATATTCTTCAAATGAAAGGAAAGAAGTAAATGCACCTGCAGTCACAGAGAAGAAAGCGGACCTGCATTTTAAATGCTTACAGTCAGACAGTACTTCACTAAACTGGAAATCTCTGCCAGAAGAAAATCTTCTTGAGCATAAGATGAACTCAATCAGCTTTACAAAGAAAAATTTGTCTGAATTAGAGAATGATCTAAAAGTGTTACCATCTCAAGTTTGTATAAAACATGCCAAAGAGAATGCAACAGTACAAGCAGTTATGGAGCATGTTCAATCTGATGATAAACTTACTTTGAGTGAGCAAATGGAAAAGCTAACAGGAAGAAAATTGTCTGATTCTACAGGTGCAATTCCTTCTTGGTTACAGTCATCTTCCCAAGTAACAGAGAATAATCAAGTTACTTCCAGTAAGCAGAAGCCTCCCTGGCTTGCTACAGAACATTGTTTAGGTTTGAGATTTCAAACACAGTCAGATGGAATCATGAGAAACTTTTCAGATCTGACTAATGAGGATGTCAAATGTCAGAGAAATGAGCTGGGAAGATCCAGTAGTAGAAATGCAAATGGAGATGAGAGATCACAAATGCTAACCAGAAAGGATGGTGTGGGCTTGGACATTTCGGAGCAACTTTCTAACAAAAATTGCTGCAGCTTACAGTACCCTACAAGTGGAAGGAGAAGTGTCAGATATGTAAAAAAGGAGGGTTTAAACACTATAAATCTTGGAGAAGATGATTCCACACTCAAAGGTAAGAGCTCACAATAGTAACCTCAGTGCAAGTGCTGGCATGTTCTCCATTTTGCAGAAGCGCAGAATCATTTAGGTTGGAAGGGACTTCTTGAGATTCCTGGAGGTGTAGACAGTGGGATTTTGTTTGTGGTGTTTGCAGTATTCAGTTTTTCTCATTCATACTACGACAATGCTCAGAGTCTCTCTCCTTGTCCTACACCTGACGCAAAATGCCCTTTTTCTGAAAAATTTACATTCTGAGTTAGTGTTTTTAAATTTATTTGGAGAAGACTGAAGACTAAATTTCAGTAAATTATATTCTAAAAATTGACAGTACTGCAGACAGCAAATGCTTGCTAATATCAATGAAAATCTGCAAAAAGATAAAGAAGAGTGTGACCGCAAGGTAGTGAGTGAATTTACAGAATTTATTTATGTAGTAGGTTTGTGTCTTTCTCAGTGAGAATATATGCTGAATATATTTATTCAGAGTGAATGGAAAACTGCCCTTATTTTCCCTTCTCCGCTCATGACATTACATACCTTTTTCAAACCTCTCCCTCAGACATCTCTACTCATTTATGAAGAGTTTTCTGGTAAATTTAGCTGTTACCTGGTCCATGCTTTTGATTATCCTTGTCATCCTTCTCCAAACCTTTTTTAGTTCGCCTGGATCCTGTTGGAGGTGGGGGATCCAGATTTGTGTAGCTGTGCTCCGCCTCTGGCAGTAGCCAACAGTGTGTCCCCAGGGAAGAGTGTGAGAACTGGGCAAGTTCTGAAGTTCTTTGGCATTTTGCAATTCTTCGGCATTCAATAATTTGTCTCAAATGAAGAGAATCTGGTAGAATAAGGACAACAAGGCCCAGAGAATTGGAAGAAGAGGTTACAAAAATACAAATTGAGATTTTACGTGTGATTTAGTAAAATTAACCATCAGAACAATTTACATGAAAGTGTAGCTCTATATTGTATTTGGGTGTTTACATTAAAGTTATGGTCATAAGGGACAGGAAGTATGCCTAAATGCAGGAATGCCAGTTCAAATTCTACAGCAGGTATTGCATGAGGTTTTTGGACAAAGATGACAAAGTGGTTCTTTCTAAACTTAGAATGTCTGAATTTTTCCTTCTCTGCCCCTCTGTGGAGAAAACAGCAATTTTGTAAGTATATCTGAAATTATTCCTCAAAGAAGACAAAAGCACAGAACTAGTGTGAATAACTGCCATCTTCCCTTCACCCACCCACTCACCAGCCTGTTTGCTGTTTCACACATTTTACAGTATCTCTGTTAGATTAAAAACTTGTCAACATTATGGAAACTGTAAATAAATTTTACCTTAGTGATTTATGTTCAGTTGTAAAAATGGTAACAATTTAGGAATTTTAATGTAAACTATAAGATGAGGGTTATCATGGTTCTAATTATAACATCCTCTAATTTTACTCAGAGCAGGTTTTGTCATCTGGTGCTTAAAACTCCCAATATGTGTTTGTCCCTGGGAAAATTGCATGCCATCTACCAGCTTTTGTTCTCTCTCTACTGTACTGTGCAGGGTAAAGCCACCTGTAAAGTGGAGCTGAGTTAGCATTAACAACAGGGAAACAGTTTTAAGTGTTTCCCTAAGAGTGGTGAATTTTAATTGGTATGGGGCTAGGGGAACTGCAGTTTCCCAATAACAATATGTGACAAAGGGGCGGCTGCACAAGCTCATATGCAATGTCACAGCACATCTTTGGTCATTAAATGAAGAATAACGAGAACAACAGAAATTAGAAATAGCATGTACATGCATACTTGGCTTGAGTTAATGTTGCTATAAAAACATACAATTTTTCTTTGATAACTTGTTTAATGTGCAAAGGAAATGATGGAAGTACGCTGATAAAATTTGCAAGTAACATATAATTTGGGGTATTATGAGTTAAGAAGATTGAAAGACTGTGCAGAAAGATGAGCTTGAGGACTGGAGTAATAGCAATGGAATGCAATTCAATAGTACTGCTTGCAAGGTCATTTGGGGACTAATAACAAAAAATTAAGTTGTAAGCTGCGTAATCATCAATTGCAAATGACTGAGGAAGAGAAGGATCTTGGTTGAGTAGTTGATAACAGATTGGCTATGAAATGCTCGTGTGACGCAGGCATGATTGCAATGCACTCCGAGGATATATCAGCAGAAGCATTTCTGTTAGTTAGGGAAATGTTAATACCTCAACACAGGCACTCATGAGACATCAGTTGGAAAACTGCAGTTCTGATCATCCATTTTCAGGAAAGCTGATTACAAAGTGGAACAGATACAGAAGAGAGCTTTTAGAATGATTTGGGAAATGAAGCGTGTGATTGCAGCATGGAAATATGATTGCTATTTATAACTGCAGGGAGTAAAAATGAGGTTAGCACAACAGAGGGAGAAGAAAGGTGTTTTTTTCAAGCTAGTGTTGCCCCAAAATGTAGTTTACTAAAGTTTTGAGAGGAATTGTGTGGTGTGTGTTGCCAGCAGAAGCAGGACAAGGGACTTGGTGCTTCAAGACACCCCTCCTAAACCCACAGGGGAGATGGACATCTGAGGTGTCATTATTTCTGGACTCTGGGACAGCATCCATCATACAATCCTCTCAGGCATGCAGAAGGCTGGGAATGCATCTGTAACATCTGCAAGTAGGATATTCTTTATCTACATGCAGAGGTTATTGTTCACATGGCTCCAATAAATATAATAAATTTTAGATTCTAAAAAAAATGTGAAACCCTGTAAGCCTTCAGCCATTAACCTCTGCTTTTGGGCTGTTCTCGGCTTTCCTTTCACAGGTCCGCTTCTCCTGTTGTCATTCCTTAATGTAGCTAACAAACCTGTTAACCTCCCATTGAAAATCACTCCTATTGAACTGCTGCAGAAGTGCTTCAGAGTTGTAATCTCTGTACTGCTTGAAGTACTTAACTTTAAAAAAAAAAAGTTAAAAAAAAAAGGGAAAAACCTCCAAAACAAGGAAAGCCAACAGATGTCAAATACTCTTCTGTACATGCCCATTCTGAAATTTTCAAGCTTTGACATTTTAAAGTGGTAAATATATATACAGTATCTTCTTCAGGAAATTGTGAGGCTTTGGGAAGTACTGTTTGGGATCACCCACCCCATGAATATCCATATGAACAATGGTTTGAACAAGAAAGTGACTTACAAATGACTGATGTTCTCTGAAATATGTACCTTTGCTTCCTATCTGTATTTCTCTTGTGGGGTGGGGAGGAGCGGCCAGGCTGGTCTCCAGCCTTTGATTCTGGAAGACAACACTCTTTCAGGTAGTTTCCCATCTGCTTTAAAATTCGTATTTTTATCTCACTTGTCCCCAGTGTAAATGATTATTGGCCATAGATAGATTAGGAACATTGCCTCTTTCCAAGTGCTTCCAAAAACAAAGTTAAAAGTTAGTCTTGAGCAGTCTTTTGGGAAAACGTTATTTTGCATTTTACTGCAATTGGCATTTATTCTTGATAACCATTTGTTTTAGTATCCACTCAAGGACATTGTACAGAAGTAAAATATAGCCCATGGGCCTGTAATTGTTTAGTACTCCACTTGCTTTTCTTCATTTATTTGAAGAAAATACATAAGTGACAGCTTTATTGAAGATCTTTATTATTATCTGCTCTTAATTGTTTTGAGATGGAAATTAAGCAGCTCCTCAGTGCATTCACAAGGAGAGCATGCTTTGTTCCCACTGTGTCCCTCTAATTTGTCACCCCCACTGTGTTCCCATTAGATACTTTGTCATTATCCCCCTTCTACATCTCACACTTGCTGAAAAGTGAGAAAAATTTGCACATTACCTGCATTGAATGCAATGCTCACCTCATCCTCCTTGTGTGCTGAACCTACTTCTTTTCTCACTACTTTTCTTTATATACACATGGCTGATTTTGACAGGAAGCAGTAGCTTTTCTCTATAACACTTTAGGAAAGTAACCAGTTTAGCCATTTCCAGCTGTATGAAAGATCTGCGGAAATGCAGGCGGATGATTTGACCTATTGTGACATCCACACAATAAGTATCACTGGGCAAAATCCCAATTTCTGTAAGTGGTGAGTCAAGAATTCACAGTCTCAAATTTAGTTGCATTTTTGTATCTTGGTATGTGCTCTGCTCTTCAATATTTAAAAGTGATTGTTTTTGTTATGTCTAAATGAGGAAGGAAAATTGGGACATGTAGCCTTCATAATAGAGAGGCAATATAAAAGTGCTAGTATAACAGAATTTCACAGTAAGGGAACACGAATATGACCAGCATAATTTTGGAAAGTCCGTGTTGTAGTGGTTCGCCTCCAGTCCTGTTTATGCATTAAATGCCTATGTAATGTTGTTTTCAGATGAAGACTTTTCTATCAAGGACATAGCAACCTCTAGAGCAAAGTGGCACAATGAACAAGAACACACTCTGCAGGAGTCGTGGAACTCCCTGGTAAAATTTAATTATTCCCATCGTGGCCGAATCTCTAACATGGATTTTCAAGGGGATATCTTTGATGAGTTTCTCCATCAGCAGAAAACCAACCGGCCTGGAGAATATCAGCAAATGAGAAAAGAGGGACTACAAACACTACCAAAAAGGCAAGAAGAAAAAAATTCTTTGGAGGCACATGATGGAAATGATTTTAAAATTCCTGTTTTACCTTATGGGCAGCACTTGGTGATAGACATTCAAACAACATGGGGAGACAGACATTATGTTGGTCTTAATGGAATTGAAGTTTTCAGTTCTAAAGGAGAGCCTGTTCAGATTTCAAAAATAACAGCTGAACCACCTGATATAAATATTTTACCAGCTTATGGCAACGATCCCAGAATAATAACCAACCTAATTGATGGGGTAAATCGGACGCAGGATGATATGCATCTCTGGCTAGCACCATTTACCCCTGGAAAACCTCACTTTATCTTTATTGACTTTGTGAATTCCTGTCAAGTAGCTATGATTAGGATTTGGAATTATAATAAATCTCGCATACACTCTTTCAGAGGTGTGAAAGACATTATAATGGTGTTAGATGAACAATGCATCTTTAAAGGAGAAATTGCGAAAGCTTCAGGAACCTTGTCTGGAGGTATGCTATAATTTCTTATTTTCTTTGTGGAAACAGCAGTACAATACAAACAAATACATTTAGCTTGTTTGTTATCACTTTCCACTTCAAAGCAAGCTGGCACTTTGTATAGTATTTAGTCCTTTTAATTTCAAAATGTAATGCAAAACCCACTAATGCATTCTTCAATGATATTGTGAATTTTAGTAGCTTATAGAGCTAATCTCTATTCTTAACGATGTCTTAGCAACAAGACCATATTTCAATAACATCAGATAGTCACGAGACATTTAAAAGTTGCAGATTTTCACTTGTTTTCACAGATACAGTCTTTTGGAAAAGGTGATGGAGAAGCTTTTTTTCCCATTTTCTTTCATATATATTTGAAATTTGCCTGAGTTCTCTAGGTTTTTCTGCTGTGCAGTATAAGTTTGAGAATGTACATACTAATTATATCAGTAGTCAGGATCAATTTGCCATATGCTATCTTTAAACACTACTTCAAATTAAATGTAAAGAAGGACCGAAAATAGTTTTTACCACTCTATATATTCTTTTGTATGGTTTCTCCATTTAATTCTGTATGTTGCCTGCAGCTCCAGAGCACTTTGGGGATACTATATTGTTCACTACCGATGATGATATTCTTGAAGCTATATACTGCTATGATGAGACATATGATGGAGAAATGGAAAACGCCAGCTCCTTGAGATACGAGGAAGAGCTAAAGAGGCCAACAACTGCTGATAGGGAGGGAGATGAAAGACCTTTTACACAAGCAGGGTTAAGAACAGAGGATCAACAGGTAGGGGCCTCTATGTTCAGAACTCTCTATAAATGTCTTTCTGAAACATGACATGGAAGTAGGAGACTCTGATTTCCATGATGGAGTAAAGCTCTGCAGAAGAACTAATACAGCTATCTGTCTATTTTGAAGATTATTTTTCACCAGCTCAATAATTTATGTGGGTTTTTAAGCCCAAAATGTCCTCCAAATTTTGGTTTCCTTGATTAATTAATAAGACTATACTGGATTGTGTGTATGTATTTTTCTTTACTTACTTGGACAGAGATTAGAGGGAGTTCTTTTTGATTTAGGTACTCCTGAAGGTTTATGGCACTGTCAGTGATTTTTACCATAGAGTTATTCATGTAATGAATAGCTGTGCTCCCTGTCACTCCAAACCAAAGATTTTTCCATATTTTCCACACAGAGTATACTCTTGCTTGTTTCTTCCTCTACAAGTTAAGTATCTTACATGAGAAGGATCTCCCCTTCTCCCCTTATTTTTTCCTCTTTCCTTTTTTTGACTAGCATCTCCACAGGTCTGTGTGCATTTTGCAGCATAAAAATGCCCCTTTACTATTCCATACAGTAGGTATTTTACTACTTGGAGGAAGGTCATATTTTCAAGCACTGGAGTCTTGCCTCACACCACTCCTGCCCAACAGTCCAGTGTCTGAGCAAAGATCCTGCAAGATTTTCTGCTCAAGATGGTGTGGGGCAGTCTTTGACCTGATTTCCATCCAATCTTCTACCTTCTTAGAATCTTCATGAGCACCTAGTGTTGCTTCAATGAGGATATCCTTTTCTAGGGGACACACTCTTACTCGTAAGTCTGTGAGGACATCCAAAGCTGAATCAATCTCGATTCCAGCTGGTTCAGCTAAAGTGCTCCCAGTGATACATGGTTCCTAATGAGCCTTGTGCTGTTGTCAAGCCTTCCTGTTCTGTCTTGTCTTCTTCTCCTGGTGGCTTATGAGACAAAGGGAAATGTCGTGACATTGGAATTTGATCTCGCTGTTAAGATCGTGAGTCAGTGACTCTAACTCTTTGACTTCTCCAGTGCTAGTTAACACTGGCAACAGTAATTTTGGATCCATCTTTGCTTGCGGTACCTTAAACTGTTCAAACACCTTATGCAGTGCAGGATTTCATGAACACATATTGAAGTTCACCTTTCTTTTCTTGATCACTTGTTTATTGTGAGAATTCACCAGGACTTCTTCCATTGCAGAAGCCTAGACCTGGATGGTCTGGCCCTTACTCAGAGCCTCTGCCTTTTATTTTGCTGTTCATCTGTGATGCTCTTCATACTCCTTTTCTCTGAAACATGCTGTATCAGCAATGGAATAACAAAAGCTATTGTGACTGAGCCATTGATCTCCCTGTCATTCTGTATTTGCTGGTACCATCAAGATTTTGTAGGTGGATGCTTATGCTATCAGAATGATACAGATCTACTAGATGATTTGTCTTCCCCAGCATAACATTGTCATTCAGACTAGTGTTGGGTTTGAACAGTCTCTACCTGTTGATCATTCACCCTTTTTTCCTGTAGCATGTTCAGTGGATGAAACGGTGTTTTACTGCACCAACTACAGAACTTTTCAAAAGCTCTACGGAAGTGTTTTACTTTCTTGTCAATATTATCCATGGTCATCTGTCTTTCCCATGAATTCAGTAATCCTTAACATGTCAACTTTTATAGCGGGTCAGACCTGTAACTAGTGCACTCGACCCAACTTTGACTGTGGCCAATAGTGGATGCCTAGGGAGAACGTAAGAATAGAGCAAACATGCAGTGGTGTTTCTCTGAAACACTTATCAGCCCTTAGAAATTTGTCTCACAAGGACTTTTTGACTTAACCTTTGTGTTTAGTATCCTGCCATGGATTTTTGTTGTGTTAATTCATCCACTGGCTTTTTGAACTCATGTGCACTTTTACAACTTGCAGTGCTCAGTGGTAAGTTTCCCAGCTTAACTTGTATAGCACAAAGAACATATTTCTGTTTGTCTCTGAGTTCATTTAATGTCCCCTAGTTTTTGTGTTGGAAGAAACTAAATAATTATTCCATGTTCCCTTCTTCAAGCCACTCAAGATTTATTCCCCTCTGTTACAGTCTCTTCTAAAGCTCTCTTTTCCAGAACGGTTACTCCTACCTTAGTTATTCCTCCCATGGAAGGTGCTATACAGTATCGTTAGAGCATGGTAATACTTTCTACTTTTTATCACTTTTCCAGTAACTCCTGTACTATGGTGGTATTTTTGTTCTAGCTGTAAGGATCTAAGAACACAGGTAGGACAATGTTCACAAGCAGAAGTAGTTGAAATAGTAGAATATTAGACCATATCTGAAAGAAAAGACAGTGGGCACCAGGGGAATGAAGGGATCTGAGTAGCCAAGAAAGGAGGAAGAGGGACAAAAGAGGTGATAAGGTGGCTTGGCATAGATGGTTTATGGCCTGCAAGGAAGGGCTTTATTCAGCATTCTATGAAACCAGTAGCTTTATTGCATCCATAGGTTTTGATATTTAGTACAGTTGTAAATTTTAATTCCCAGATTGGTCTTTTAAAGTTATTCTGAGAAAAAGGCATCAGACATCAAAGACAGAGTCACTGTTTTGCGACAAAGGTACACCCAATAGGAGGGTTTTTTTCCATCTTCTGTAGGTTATCTGTGTGTGTTTATTTTAGTACACAGTTCTTGTTCAGTTTCACCTACTTAATTACCACAAGGACATTTGCTACTACATGAAGTATATTGCAGTCTGGGAACATACACATATAAGATCCAGGATGTCAGTGGTTATACTGCAGAGATCTAATGTAACAGTAGGAAAAAAGTGTTAACAAGCCTTTTATTTTTTTTTAGGCACAATATAGGTGCATTTGATAGATTCTGGATGGCGGGAAGTCTACTTCTAATGATGAATGAAACTATGAGAATGAGTCTGGACTTCTAATTTCCTATTTGGCTTTTTGACTACTAATGAGGATTGAGCTGATGTTTTTGTAGAACTACTTATAATAACGCTACAATTTCATTCTAATCTGCTATTAGTTTGTTTGGAGCCCAATACTGTATGTGTGTTTTCCTCATTTGTAGCATTTTTACATTTACCTACAGTGAACATAATTAGCCGTTTTATCATGCTCACTCAATGAAATGAAGTCTATCTTCAACCCTTTGCAGTTGTCCTTTGTCTTTACTACCCTAATTGCCCCAGTATGACCAGAAAATTTTGTCATCTCTTTATTCACTTTCTGGTTTGCTACATTGAATAGCATAGGCTATTATTAATTAGTATTGTCAAAGAACAAACCATAGAATCACAGAATCATTTGGTTGGGAAAGACCTTTAAGATCATCGAGTCCAACCATACCTGTCCACTACTAAACCATGTCTCTAAGCACCTCGTCTACCCATCTTTTAAATACCTCCAGGGATGGGGACTCGACCACTTTCCTGGGCAGCCTGTTCCCATACTTGACAACCCTCTCCTGAAGAATTTTTTCCTAATATCTAATCTAAACCTCCCCTGGAGCAACTTGAGGCCATTGCCTCTCGTCCTATCGCTTGTTACTTGGGAGAAGAGACCGACACCCACCTCGCTACAACCTCCTTTCAGGTAGTTGTAGAGAGCGATAAGGTATCCCCTCAGCGTCCTCTTCTCCAGGCTAAACAACCCCAGATCCCTCAATTGCTCCTCATAAGACTTGTTCTCTAGACCCTTCACCAGCTTCGTTGCCCTTCTCTGGACACGCTCCAGCACCTCAATGTCCTTCTTGTAGTGAGGGGCCCAAAACTGAACACAGTACTCGAGGTGCGGCCTCACCAGTGCCGAGTACAGGGGAAGGATGACTTTTCTGGTCCTGATGGTCACACTATTTCTGATACAAGCCTTGATGCCGTTGGCCACCTTGGCTGCCTGGGCACACTGCTGGCTCATATTCAGTTGGCTGTCAACCAACACCCCCAGATCCCTCTCTGCCAAGCAGCTTTCCAGCCACTCATCCCCAAGCCTGTAGTGTTGCATGGGGTTGTTGTGACCCAAGTGCAGGCCCTGGCACTTGGCCTTGTTGAACCTCATGCAACTGGCCACAGCCCATGCAAGCTTTTGGACAAGTTTGCTTGTTTGTTCTGCCCCTTGATTCTTGAGAAGAAATTGTGGCACTCTCTGAGGTCTTAACTTCCTTCCAGACTTCTTGTCTCTGCAACATGTTTGCAACATTTTGCAAATACGGCATATTACCATTAGCTAATGGCAGTCTGCAGGTGAATAAGAGTGACTTAAGAATTTCAGCCTCTTTGAGAATAGGTAGCCCACACTAGGGAGTCTCCCATTTAACTCTCCTATATGTACTAACAAAAAAATATCCCTAATAGTCTTGACTTTCTAAGGACCCATATGATCTTCTACATTTTGGGGCATGTTTTCCATTATTTGCAGGACAGCCTGGGTGGTGAGGCAAAGGGGAGATGGATATACAAAAGGCTGGAGGAAAAAAAAAAAAAAACAAAAACAAAAAAAAGGAAATAGACAAAGTTGGTGGGGGAAAACCCCCACCAACATCCCCCCCCTTTATAAATATGTCTGTGATGTATATATGATATGCATGTTCATTGCACCTGTTGGTTTACTTTTTAGGTTCAAGAGCCAGACCCTCTCTCTGAATGTATACCAAAGGAATCCGGAGTATTTACTGGAAAATGTAAGTTCTTACATTTATTTCTTGCTTAACCACCCACCCCCCTAACATGCTATCAAGGAGGATCTGATTTGTCAGAGCTGTACAGAACTTTGTGGCAGATGCCAGTTCTAGAATAAGATGAGTAATTGAATATTTAAGGCAGAAGCTTTGTTTACTATGGCATTTAGAACATTATATCGTAACAGTTGTCTTTTAATCTCAGAAAAATAACACGAGCCATTTGCCTAGTCCCTGAATGGGATTTGTAATAGCTGTGTCCATTACCCAGTAACTCTCTTCCAATCCTATGTATTTACGTAGACTGACTGAATTTCTCAGATCAGATTGACAATAGAAACCCTACAGTAAAGCTAGACCAGAATGTTACAACTGGTACTTAAAGTACCCGATTTCTTTATCTTGTACAAAACCAACTCTCTGTGGGCCTTTAAATTATTTTCCAGAGAGTTTCTGGATGGCCCAGAAGTTTCAGTATCAGTTTCTGGTCCTTTGACCAGCACAAGAGAAATTGGGTTCTTGAGCCTGGCATAAAGTCTTTAGCAACCTGTGATGTGCTCTCTGAAAATACACACAATGCTGTGGCTTATTCAGCCATGTATCTGTGAACTATACCTATGATCTGTGATCTATAACCCATGAACTATATCTAGATCTATGAACTTTATCTATGAGCATGTCTACGATCAATTCATATCTGTGAACTTAAGATGACTTTCCTTCCTCCCATTTCTCAAAGTGGATGAAAAAGATAGTGAGGGTGTGGTTCAGAGCTCAGCAGATGCAGTCTCTCATACTGACAAGATATTGTTAATCAGCTGATGGGCTAACTTGTCTCTACCAGACAAAGAGGTCCTGATTCCCATGAGTTCTTGCAGGGAAAGAGCTGGAGAAAGCTAGTTGCATTTAAGGGAGGCTTTCCATGTCTTGTGAAATGCAAAAAACCCTACAATTTAGTGACTTACACAGGAAAAAATTGCCATTAATTGCTACAAGGGACTGTCTTTGTAAATGACCTTGCACAAGCGCAAAAAAACAACTAGAAGCTACAGCCTGACTTTTGCCAATGATTTCCATGTACCCTGTCCTGCCTGTGTATATTGTTCCCTGTTCTCCTTATGCTGTGAGGTGGTCCTTCAGACCTGGAGTGGGAGTCTTATTGCTTCTTCTTGATTTGGGAAATTACTGGGAATTGTGCAAAACTTAGGATCAGTACTGTCTTTTTCATCTGGGACTCCTGGTGATAAATTGTACATGGAGTCACTGAGGATTTCAATCCTTTACCTGTTGTAGCTAGTTTTCATCTTTTTCATCCTGCTGCCAGTCATGATGTCAAGGAGAATTAGTGCCTCAAAGTGTGATTATCACTGGTACAAAGTCCAGCTAGTGGCTAGTTACTAAAGGTGTCCCTCAGGGATCAATACTATAGTCTACACTGATTAATGTATTTTTTTTAAAGAACTTGGATGATGGGATAAAGTGCAATCTCAGCAAGGTTTTGGATGATACCAAACAGAGAGTGATTGATATGCTGGAGGGCAAGGCTGTTCTTCAGAGGGACCTCAACAGCCTAAAGAAATTATGACCTCATGATGTTGCCTAATGTAACTTCATGAAGTTCAGGGCAAATGCAAAGGCCTGCATGTGGGATGTAATAACACATACCACAGGACAGACTGGGGGCCAGCTGGCTAAGAAAGCTGCTTTGCACTGAAGGGCCTGAAGTCCTTGTAAGACCACAAGCTGAACAAGAGTCAGCAGTGCAGCCTTGCAGTAAAGGTGGCCCGCTGCCTCCTGGGATGTAAAAATAAGAATGCAGCCAGCAGGGCAAGGAATGGGATTCTTTCCCTGTATACGATGCTTGTGAGACTGTATTTGGAGTACGGTGTTGAGTAAGGAGCTCCCTAGGACAAGAAGAAAATTGACACCCTGGTGCGAGTCCAGTGGAGGAGGGTGACCAAGGTGGTCAGACAGCTGGAGTACTTGACATGTGAGAAAAGCATGAGAGAGCTGGGTTGGTTTGTTCATCCTGGTGAAGAGAAGGTGAAGGGGAGATCTTCTTGCTGTCTATAGCTACCGGGAGGGCATAGAGAGGACAGGTCCAGGCCATTCTCAGGGATGCACATAGGGTTGGGTTGAGAGGCAGCAGAAACAACAAGGTAGAATACAAGAATTTCCAACTGGATATTAGGAAATCTTTCTCACCCTGAGGGCAGTCAAACACTGGAACAGAGGCTGAGAGAGGTTTTGAAATCTGCCAGCCTTGGAGACATTCAAACTTCCACTGGATAAACTCCTGATAGACCTGATCTAATGGACATGCTCTGAGCTTGGAGTCAGACTGGAGACCTGCAGAGGTCCCTTCCACTCTGCATCATTCTGAGATTCAATGAAGGCATTGGGATGGTGATGTGAATGTTAAACCTTGTGTGGATAGCTGCTTCACCCTATCTTTTCCCTTTTGTTTGAAAATATGCTCTGTTTTTGCCTGAGAACTCTAGCAAGTTTAGTCTTAGCAGTGGCCTTGGGAATAGCATCTAATATCCATGTAGCCATAGCTCCAAACTTGTCAGGTAATAGAACTATTTATTTCTTAGTGTCCTTGCAAATGATAAAGAGATCTTACAACCAAGTGAATTTATGTGTATATCAAGACTTAGTCTCGTGTAAATTGCTATGGCTATTTATAGGTAATTGGGCTGGATGGCTTAATAGCTTTAATGCTTGTTTGTTTTACCAGGCATCATGACTACTGATGCTTCTTGTCTAAAGAAGATAATGTCTAATTATCCAACCTGATTATTTCTGGGCTTCTGTAATGTGTGAAATGAAAGATATTTTTAATTTACAGTGATGGATTTTTATGGAACCTGGTCACATTGGAATATGACTTGTTATATCTGTATATGCTATTTATATTTTTTCAGTAAGGCATGAAACAGGTGGATCTGAAGATACACATACAATTTTTTGTCTGCCCAATTTTTCTTTCCTATTTATTTTCTGGAGATGCAGGCTAATCAACATTGCTGCTTTTCACTAATGCTGTCCCATTAAAATACTTCCGTGCGTCCAGTTCTGACATGAAGATAGTAACTTAAACACATTAGTAAACCAAATTTGTTTTTTGGTTTAACTGTGAGTTGGTGTTCTCTAACAATTTATGGATTTATGAGAGACTGGATTTATATGAGTCTATATAGTCATTTAGCTGGCAAAAGATCATAGATAGACTTCAGACTAATAGGTCTTCTCCGTCTCTGCATAATCACAAAATCTGTCATGTAACTGCTTAAATGTATTGTTGAATTACTGTCAGTCTACAATCTATGTAATGAGACACTTGATAACATGCTTGATCAGGGTTGTATAGTTACAAGTGAACAAGATGTTGGTAGCCCACAAAAGGGGTCTAACACAGATTTACAGAAGATACTATGCTATTCCATGGAGGTAGGCATGCAGACAAGGAAGTGCCCAAATACAGCATATAGAGTTATTTAATCCAAACAAAATACACATACTGCTAATCATTAGGGCTTGCACGCATGCTTATATTGGCTCCTTACTTCAAACTAGTAAGTATGTATGTAGATATTTTGTATGTATATTCTTTTATATAGGCCTGCAACTGAATTTTACCATGACCTGGGGAGACTCTCATTACCTTGGACTGACAGGACTTGAAGTGATAGGAAAGAATGGTCACACATTAAAAATAAGTGCAGAACAGATTTCTGCTTCACCCCAGGACTTAAATGATCTTCCAGAGTATACAGGAGATTCCAGAACATTAAAAAAGTAAGTAGCAAAAGAGTTTGATTGTGCAAGCATTTTCTGCAGGGCTCTTTTTTTTTTTCTTCATGCCTGTTGTTTCCACCAACAGTTTTGGAGTTTACCAATTTTAGATGCTTTTTACATCAAACTTTATAAAGTGACAGAATTACATAAACTTTTATTACGTTAACACATGTTAATGTGAACATGATTTTCATACCATCACAGCTCATTCTTGGATTTCACAAGCTACCCAGGAACAGCTCGTTGTAGACACATGAATGAGATGTTTCCAAAAGATGGTGTTTGAGTTAGGAGATGATAAGATGCCTGGTTGGTATCTCTGCTAAGGACTTTCCAGGCAGAAATGTGGGTGTTCTGCAGCATCTGTCTATGCATATGCAGTGATATTTATGCAGGATTTCTGGATAATTTCAAGGAAAATTTTCAAGTTAGCGAAGGGTGAGGATGTATTAGGGTATTGCACAAATAGGTGCCATTCTTTTGGCAATTCTGCAGCTTTTATTTTTGTAATTCCAATGAAGTTTTATTCATTGATAAGTATGCTTCCTCAAATTAACTTGTACTTCCTAAATGGCAGCAGTATAGAAATCATAGGCTATAGGTCTGGAGAGGACTTGGCATTTGTTGTTATTGAAGATGCATCCTGTTGTTTCCAAGTCATATCTCAATTTTAAAGGGTATTTTCAGTTGTAATCCTGTCCTCTGGCATGTTTATGGTCTTGTGAATAAGTTCATGAATTAGGACTTCTCTTTTCAAAGTCTTTATTGAGTCTTCCTTGGAACCTTGTATTTATCTACATGTACACTAACTGTAATTTCTGTTAATCTGACTAATACAGATGTCAAGCTTACTTGTATATAATTCCTCAGTTCTTCCGCCTATTTGTATAAAAATCACTTCTGTAGATGTCAAGATCTAAGAAACGTTCCCATGAGATCCCCTGTGATGAAGAAGTTCTGGTGTTGGAGTCTCTCCAGACTCCACCATGATGGACCCAGATGCAAAGAAGTCATTTAGCTTTTCTGTTGGTGTCTTATCTTCTCTGAATATGCCTTTTACAGCCTAGTCATCTGTTGATCCTACAGAATTTCTGGCAGGCTTTCTGCTCCTGATGTATTTGAGGAATTTTATTTATGGTACCTTTTGCTTGCTAGCCTTCATGCTCTTTTTTTTGGCCTGTGCATATGCATTTAGCCTTCCGGAGTTTATGACCCTATCAATTTAGGGGTTTTTGATCATGACTTTTGTTGAAAGATGGCTTATAATAACTTCCTTTATCCTGCCACTGAGCCAGGCTGGCTTTGATTTTTCAAGTCCTCCCTCTTTCCAACGTCTTTCTTAGTAAATGGGATACATTTGTTCTGTGCTTCCAGAATGATATCCCTTAATAGTCTCTCTTCTCTGTGTAACAATTTTATTTTGTTTTGTTGCTCCTTTCTTTTTTTTTAATGTACTTCATCATTTTTGCTTAAGAACCTTTTTGGGCACAAGAAATAGGGGCTTTTTTTTGCTTTTGATATTTCTGCAAGCGTGTTGAATTTGGGTTCATTACAGTGCTCTTCAACTACAGCATTTGGAATAGGTCCTGTGTACTATTCAGGACCAAGTCAAGGATTATATCTTCTCTCATGGGCTCCCTAATCTGTTCTTTTGTGAAAGAGTAATTATTCAAATCTTTTTCTTTAAGGAACTGCCAAGTCTGGCACTCATTCTTCCATTAAACTTTTAAATAAATAGTAACTACATAGGGCAGTGTACAAAAGTAATTACAGTGGACAATTAAATCATATTCTCCTTTACTCCATCTTTGTATGCCATATTTTGTGGCAGAAGAATATAAAGTCAGAATTCCAAAATGAGGAAATAATGGAATTAACTTTATGTAGTCAGCCTGAAGTCTGTGCTCTTATGAAAAGACATTGTCATGCTGGTAGAAAGCTTTTTTAAAAAGTAGGAATGTGCACGAAGAAGGATGTGAACAAACTCTGCTTCTTTCTCTGGGTTATCCAGTTCCTTGTCGGATTCAGTATAGTTTCATTGGCATAGTAACACACTGCAGAGTGCCAGATACACTAGTTTAGGCATGGAACTATATTAATAAGTTATATTGAGTCTGGGCCTTAGAGTTTTGCCTTCAGCCATCTTGGCACAAAGGTAGTTGAGCTTTCCTCTGCCTGCCCCTGTTCACACAGGGAAAACCTAAGGATTTTTCTGTTTTTCCTCAAATGGACCCAACTAAAGGAGATACAGTTTTTTCTCTCCCCACTGTCTTTAATTCAACAATTGCATATTATTTTTGATGTTTACTCTGATTTTTAATTGCATGCACATGGGCACAGCACAATAAGCCCTGGAAGCTGGAATTGGCATCTAGAAAAAAATTAACACCTAGTAAAGTACCTGAGTTTCATGAGAAAAGCAAACTTTTCCTTTTTAGCAGTTAATGGATTTTTCTCTTTGTAGGTTAATAGATGGGACTAATATCACAGTAGAGGATGACCATATGTGGCTCATTCCCTTCTCTTTTGGAGAAGATCATCTGCTCACAATCCATTTTGATAAAATTGAAAGTATTGCAGGGCTTCGCTTTTGGAACTATAATAAATCTCCAGAGGATACCTTTAGAGGGGTAAGTAAGAGAAAAGGAGCACTGCCAGCAAAAATATACAGCAGTGCATTGGAAAATTGGTACTGTGATGAATGAATATAGCTGCCTTAATGGATGACCATAAATCTTTCTAGATTGTCTGAGTCTGAATTTTGTGGCAGGTATAATGCATTTCTGTCTCCACAAGCAGCAAATATTGAAAAAAAGCCAGAGATAGTTTAAAGAGATCTTCACAGCTGATTTTTCTAAAAGACACATACAATAGCACATATTATTTTCAAGATATATGATTCTGAAGTGGTATCATCTCAGTATCTAGTATTTAGGCCTACCATAGGATTCTTTATTTCCTGGAGCACAGGGAATGGTAGAACATGGGATACTTCTCCAACAGAAATTCTGTTTAGGTAAGTTACAGAAGGCCAGTCAATCAATACTACCTTTTCCAAGAAGCAAGAAGAGTCTCTAGAACTCTAATGTTTATTAGGGAAAGTTGACATCTTCAAACAGTTTGGCTAAAATAATTTAGCTAAAATTGTATAACATACTTCCTCTCTTCTTTTTCCAAATTGTTTGTTTTATATTTTTTTTTCATATGGAATTCTTGGAATTGACTGGCAATTGACACCTGTTGGAGACCATGTTACATCTTGCTGGCACTCTGAGTTTGGCTGTCCCTCATTTCCCTGTTTTTTCTCAGAAGCTATACGTGCACTTGTAATGATAATGAAGAAGTAGTTGCTGTTTGCTGCACAGAAAGTTCGTGAATCCATTTGTTTCCAGATATTCCCCTTCACATATAATTGTTGCATTCTTGATGTCCAAACTCAGTCTATAGGCAAGAAGAAAAATGTTGGTATTTATTAAACTAGGGAGAGACAGGACAAGAAGAGTCAGCAAAGTTCTGGAAAAAATTCTAGAACTGAAGTTGGAGGCATGGATCCTTCATAGGATTGGGCAAGACAGTGGCAAAAGTTGCAGAACTGCTTCTTTGTGTAAATTTACCTTCCAGGAATTGCTTTAATATGAACACTACATAAATAGGAGGTGTTCACTCTCCACAACAGAGCCCTGGCATCTTTTAATATCACCATGGGGTGTTGTTGAGTGTGAAAGACTGGCCAAAGACTCCCAGAGGGCCAGACCGTAAGATCTTCCATTTAAGCCACAGTTGATCTAGAGGTTTTAACATATGGCACATGATTTTGTAATACATTGCATTAACCCAACATGTTTGACACGTGGGCGGGTTCAAGAGCATGTTGAGCTTACCGTCTAAACATACTCCCTGTATAACAATTAGAGTTTTTTGGTAAAATCTGTTACTTAATTGATATGATTCAGCATAAAGAAAGGACTCTTCCCTATAAGAGCGGTACAGCTCTGGGACAGTATGCAGTAGTGGGAGACTTTCAAAACTAAATTTGACAAGGCCCAGAGCAACCTGATTTAGCTTTGGAGGCTTCTCTGCTCTGAGCAGGAGCTGTGACTGGAGACATGCAGAAGTCCCTTCCAACCTAAATCTTTCTGTGATTCTGTGTACAAAATGCAATATGAAGAACTGCCTTTAAGTGGTGACGTGGAGTGTTTTTCACTACTGTTGTAAGCCCAAGTTTCTCCAAGGCAGAGCAGGGGAGAAAAGTTTGAACGTGAATTTTCATACCAAATCAACTCCCTGTATGTGTGTCTCAGTTATTAAAGGAGGGAAAGAAATAGCCAAATCCCTAAAATCTAACATAGAATTTGGTCTCTAGAGGCCAAACCAAGAAAGAAAGAAAGGTGTATTTTCACAGTTTACTTTGCTAGGTAGAAAGAAGAGGCGAGTCTGATAAAATATGCATGCAGGTGGCACACCTGTAAGTCCCATAACAGTTAGTGGGTACAATTTAAATGAGGAGACAGTGCTCTAAAAGGATGAAATAAATTATTTGGAAAACTGAAGATGCAAGGTATCTGCTGGGCCACAGTAAAGAGGCTTTAGACTATAAACCTAGGGCATCATGACATCTGTCTCTTGAAGTATTGCTGTTCCTTCTAAGAAACAGTCCCCGGCTATGAGATATAATGATTTGCTAGGCAGCTGTAGACTGCTGGATTCTATTCACAGCTTTAGTATGAGAGGGTAATGGCAGTGAACTGTCAAAATAAAGGCTTGTGTACTATTTCCAGCTCTATGAAAAATTACCTTGTGAAAGCTTTGTTATGTGATTTGTAAAATGCTATGTGTGACGGTTGAGTGCCTTCTCAGATGATGAAAATTACTTAGAAATGAGGGCTGTAAAGGGCACATAAATATAAGCAGCTGTGGTATAATAGGTAAGATTTCATCTCTAAGTCTCTAGACTTCCCATTCAATACGTGTTTCCTAAACTAAAATGTATTTCAGTGGATTTTTCACTTCCTCTCCTTAGCCTGGTGGCCTGATTCAGCTGGAAAGTAGCATGCAGAAGAGTTTCTCATATGAGAAGGATATTTCCTTTCTTTGCTCCCAAGCTTATTAAAGATGAAACCAGAAATAGTTATTTCTCCATACTTGGTACTTATACAAACATTCCCTCCTAATTAATCTTCATGCTGTTTGGAAATGAACTGAGCACCTCCTCTAGTCTAGTACAATACCCAAGGTTTTCAAATCAAGAAATGTTTGTGTAAAAAAAAAAAAAATCTTCCTGAAAATTGCTTGCTTTTGGGATATTGCAAGTGTAACTTACTGACATTGTAATTGAATAAAAAAAAGTTTACAAATGGAAAAAATATGAAAACTGTTATGGATATCAGGTCACTGATAATATACGGGTTTTGCAGAAAACTCTGAATGTTTTTAAGTTCTCCTCATAGACACCTGAAATGGGAATTTTAACTATAAGTATTGCATATATATTTTTAATAGAAATCCTAATAATGAAAATTAAATATTTGCATACAAAACTAAGTTAACCTCAGATTATCATATATACATCAGTCAGTATAAAATCCAAAGATTAGAAAACTGACTCACATTACCTTTAGACTGAATTAAGTCTTTTGTTAACTAAATGAATCTATTTTGGTTCAGTCCGTTAATCAGCAAGCTTTCATCATAGTGCCAGTTACAAGGCCATTTTGTTATATTTTACAGGTATTAGTCCTTCCTAGACCAGTAGTTAGTGAAAGACTCAGTGCAATAAATGCTGCTTGTGATTAACATTAAGTTATATTTAACATATTTCAGGGCAAGATGCAGTGATAATTATTGCTGCATAATTGAATATATGACTGGGATCATGCG
The DNA here is from genome assembly GCA_013401315.1 of Balaeniceps rex. Taxonomy (NCBI): domain Eukaryota; kingdom Metazoa; phylum Chordata; class Aves; order Pelecaniformes; family Balaenicipitidae; genus Balaeniceps; species Balaeniceps rex. The sequence goes on along the minus strand of VYZW01040996.1, from coordinate 9,878 downwards.
TACAACACCAGATGGTTCTAATGGGGGAGGGTGAAAGGGCCAGGACTCCTGCATCATCTGACTAAGTATGCCTGAATTATTTAGTTTAATCTTCAGAGATTGTATAAGATGTGCATGCATCTATGATGTGGACAAGGCTCAATTCTTTCTGCCTGGTAGGGTACCTCTTCTTTATTCATATGCCCTTAGGGTACATACAGCACTGCTTGGTAGATGAGTTTGCATGATCCTGGAAAAGTCCAAGTGCCACCTGCCACAAAGATAAATAGAACTGGTGTAATACAGGCTTTCTATAAATGCAACAGAGACACAAAAGAGTCTGCTCTCGAGAGTGCACCAGGTTATGTGATTTCTTAAAGGCTGGCTTCAGCCAGTGCTAAGCAATCAGTCCTGATCTAGCAGTGCATTCAGGTGCATGATGATTCTGTCTCCTCAAATCACCTTTGTGACATATCATAGAATCATAGAAAGGTTTGGGTTGGAAGGGACCTTAAAGATCATCTAGTTCCAACCCTCCTGCCATGGGCAGGGACACCTGCCNTAGACTTCCCATTCAATACGTGTTTCCTAAACTAAAATGTATTTCAGTGGATTTTTCACTTCCTCTCCTTAGCCTGGTGGCCTGATTCAGCTGGAAAGTAGCATGCAGAAGAGTTTCTCATATGAGAAGGATATTTCCTTTCTTTGCTCCCAAGCTTATTAAAGATGAAACCAGAAATAGTTATTTCTCCATACTTGGTACTTATACAAACATTCCCTCCTAATTAATCTTCATGCTGTTTGGAAATGAACTGAGCACCTCCTCTAGTCTAGTACAATACCCAAGGTTTTCAAATCAAGAAATGTTTGTGTAAAAAAAAAAAAAATCTTCCTGAAAATTGCTTGCTTTTGGGATATTGCAAGTGTAACTTACTGACATTGTAATTGAATAAAAAAAAGTTTACAAATGGAAAAAATATGAAAACTGTTATGGATATCAGGTCACTGATAATATACGGGTTTTGCAGAAAACTCTGAATGTTTTTAAGTTCTCCTCATAGACACCTGAAATGGGAATTTTAACTATAAGTATTGCATATATATTTTTAATAGAAATCCTAATAATGAAAATTAAATATTTGCATACAAAACTAAGTTAACCTCAGATTATCATATATACATCAGTCAGTATAAAATCCAAAGATTAGAAAACTGACTCACATTACCTTTAGACTGAATTAAGTCTTTTGTTAACTAAATGAATCTATTTTGGTTCAGTCCGTTAATCAGCAAGCTTTCATCATAGTGCCAGTTACAAGGCCATTTTGTTATATTTTACAGGTATTAGTCCTTCCTAGACCAGTAGTTAGTGAAAGACTCAGTGCAATAAATGCTGCTTGTGATTAACATTAAGTTATATTTAACATATTTCAGGGCAAGATGCAGTGATAATTATTGCTGCATAATTGAATATATGACTGGGATCATGCGTACAACACCAGATGGTTCTAATGGGGGAGGGTGAAAGGGCCAGGACTCCTGCATCATCTGACTAAGTATGCCTGAATTATTTAGTTTAATCTTCAGAGATTGTATAAGATGTGCATGCATCTATGATGTGGACAAGGCTCAATTCTTTCTGCCTGGTAGGGTACCTCTTCTTTATTCATATGCCCTTAGGGTACATACAGCACTGCTTGGTAGATGAGTTTGCATGATCCTGGAAAAGTCCAAGTGCCACCTGCCACAAAGATAAATAGAACTGGTGTAATACAGGCTTTCTATAAATGCAACAGAGACACAAAAGAGTCTGCTCTCGAGAGTGCACCAGGTTATGTGATTTCTTAAAGGCTGGCTTCAGCCAGTGCTAAGCAATCAGTCCTGATCTAGCAGTGCATTCAGGTGCATGATGATTCTGTCTCCTCAAATCACCTTTGTGACATATCATAGAATCATAGAAAGGTTTGGGTTGGAAGGGACCTTAAAGATCATCTAGTTCCAACCCTCCTGCCATGGGCAGGGACACCTGCCACTGGACCATGTTGCTCAAAGCCCCATCCAACCTGGTCTTGAACACTTTCAGGTATGGGGCATCCACAACTTCTCTGGGCAACCTGTTCCAGTGCCTCACTGCCCTCATAGCGAAGAATTTCTTCCTCATATCTAATCTAAATCTACCCTCTTTCTGTTTAAAGCTATTACCCCTTGTCCTATCACTACATACCCTTGTAAAAAGTCCCTCTCCAGCTTTCTTGTAGGCTGCCTCCAGGTACTGGAAGGCTGCTATAAGGTCTCCCTGGAGCCTTCTCTTCTCCAGGCTGAACAGCCCCAATTATCTCAGCCTCTTTTCATAGGAGAGGTGCTCCAGCCCTCTGATCATCTTCATGGCCCTCCTTTGGACTTGCTCCAACAGGTCCATGTCCTTCTTATGTTGGGGGCCCCAGAGCTGAATGCAGTACTCGAGGTGGGGTCTCATGAGAACGGAGTAGAGGAAGAGAATCACCTCCCTTGACCTGCTGGTCATGCTTCTTTTGATGCAGCCCAGGATACGGTTGGCTTTCTGGGCTGCAAGTGCACATTGCTGGGTCATGTTGAGCTTCTCATCAACCAACACTCCCAAATCCTTCTCCCCAGGGCTGCTCTCAATCCATTCTCTGTCCAGCCTGTATTTGTGCTTGGCATTGCCCCGACCAATGTGCAGGACCTTGCACTTGGCCTTTTTGAGCTTCATGAGATTTGCATGGGCCCACCTCTCGAGCCTGTCAAGGTCCCTCTGGATGGCGTCCCTTCCCTCCAGCATGTCAACTGCACCACACAGCTTGGTGTTGTTGGCAAACTTGCTGAGGTTGCACTCAATCCCACTGTCCATGTCGCCGACAAAGATGTTAAACAGCGCTGGTCCCAATATCGACCACTGAGGAAAGCCACTCAACACTGGTCTCCACTTGGTCATCGAGCCATTGACCGCAACTCTTTGAGTGCGACCATCCAGCCAATTCCTTATCCACTGAGTGGTGCATCCATCAAATCCATGTCTCTCTAATTTAGAGACAAGGATGTCGTGTGGGACAGTGTCAAATGCTTTGCACAAGTCCAGGTAGGTGACGTCAGTTGCTCTTCCTTTATCCACCAACGCTGTAACCCTGTTGTAGAAGGCCACCAAATTTGTCAGGCATGATTTGCCCTTAGTGAAGCCGTGTTGGCTGTCACCAATCACGTCCTTATTTTCATATGCCTTAGCACAGTTTCTAGGAGGATCTGCTTCATGATCTTGCCAGGCACAGAGGTGAGACCAACTGCCTGTAGCTTCCCTGGTCTTCCTTTTTTCCCTTTTTAAAAATGGGGGTTATATTTCCCCTTTTCCAGTCAGTGAGAACTTCACCGGACTGCCGTGACTTCTCAAATACGATGGATAGTGGCTTAGCAACTTCATCTGCCAGTTCCCTCAGGACCCACGGATGCATCTCATCAGGTCCCATGGACTTGGGCACCTTCAGGTTCCTTAGATGGTCTCAAACCTGATTTTCTCCTACAGTGGGTGGTTCTTCATTCTCCCAGTCCCTGCCTTTGCCTTCTGTGACGTGGGTGGTGTGGCTTGAGCACTTGCTGGTGAAGACTGAGGCAAAAAAGTCGTTGAGTACCTTAGCCTCCTCCATATCCCAGGTAACCAGGTCTCCCGTTTCCTTCCTGTGAGGGCCCACATTTTCCCTAGTCTTCCTTTTATCACCTATGTACCTGTAGAAACTTTTCTTCTTGTCCTTGATGTCCCTGGCCGGATTTAATTCTGTCAGGGCTTTAGCTTTCCTATCTTGATCCCTGGCTGCTCAGACAATTTCTCTGTATTCCTGCCAGGCTACCTGTCCTTGCTTCCACCCTCTGTAGGCTTCCTTTTTGTGGTTGAGTTTGTCCAGGAGCTCCTTGTTCATCCATGCAGGCCTCCTGGCATTTTTGCCTGATTTCCTCTTTGTTGGCATGCATTGCTCCTGAGCTTGGAGGAGGTGATTCTTGAATATTAACCAGCTTTCTTGGGCCCCTCTTCCCTCCAGGGCTTTATCCCATGGTACTCTACCAAACAGATCCCTGAAGAGGCCAAAGTTTGCTCTCCTGAAGTCCAGGGTAGTGAGCTTGCTGTGTGCCCTCCTCGCTACTGTAAGGATCTTGAACTCTGCCATTTCATGGTCACTGCAGCCAAGGCTGCCCTTGAGCTTCACATTTCCCACCAGCCCTTCCTTGTTGGTGAGAACAAGGTCCAGGATAGCACCTCTCCTCATTGGCTCCGCTGTCACTTGGAGAAGGAAGTTATCATCAACACATTCCAGGAACCCCCTGGATTGCTTATGCCCTGCTGTGTTGTCCTTCCAACAAATATCGGGGTGGTTGAAGTTCCCCATGAGGACCAGAGCTTGTGAATGTGAGGCTGGTCCTATCTGTCTATAGAGGGCCTCATCCGCTCGATCTTCCTGGTTGGGTGGCCTGTAGCAGACCCCCACCATAATGTCACCTGTCCCTGCCCTCCCTTTAATCCTGACCCATAAGCTCTTGGTTGGCTCCTCATCTGCCCCCATGTAGAGCACTGGTCACTCCAGCTGGTCATTGACACAGAGGGTCACACCCCCTCCTCATCTCCCCTGCCTGTCCTTCCTAAAGAGCCTGTATCCTTCCATTCAAACACTCCAGTCGTGGGAGCCATCCCACCACATCTCTGTGATGCCAATAAGATCATAGCCCTGCAGGCATGCGCATGTCTCTAACTCCTCTTGTTTATTCACCATCCTACCTGTGTTTGCATAGAGGCATTTAAGTTGGGCTCCCGATGAAAGCGACTTGCTGGCTGGAGTGGCTGGAATTCCCTTGTGCTGCTCTTCAGGTGCTCTCCTGCTGACCTGTGATCTTTCTCCAGGCTCTGGGCATCAAGTCCAACCGTTAACCTAACACTGCCAAGTCCACCACTAAACCATGTTCCTAAGTGCCACATCTACATATCTTTTAAATACCTCCAGGGATGGTGACTCAACCAGCCAGTTATCCAATGCTTGATAACCCTTTCTGTGAAGAAAGGAAGCTTCAGTTTGCTGAGATCTAGTGAGGTGCAGTAATTGAAGGATCTCTTCAATACACTTTTTTTCTTTTTTTCTCCCAAGTCCTCACCTCTCTCATCCCCATCAATGTCAGCTATGGTGCTCTGAATTGCATACTATGGATTGCAACTGGTATTTGCTGGTTTAGGCTTTCTTTTGCCAAAGGATGTCATGCTATAGAGGAATGAAATAAATATAACAAAATTATTAAAATTGTTTCAGGCTCTGAAGTGAATGCAGTTGTTTTGGATCTATTTTATTTTATGTAGTGTAATGTCATGTTATGTATGTTATGTTATGTTATTTTCAACAAGGCTAAGGTAGTCCATGTGTTGCTGGATGGTCACAGCATCTCCCCACCAGAGGGCTTTCTTATCCGCAAGGGACCAGGCAACTGCCATTTTGACTTTGCCCAAGAAATTCTCTTTCTTGACTATCTGCAGCCCCAGCTGATTAATAAAGTACAAAGGAGGTAAAGTAGGATATTTTTGCTATCTGAACCACACAACTTCTCTTACTGTTTAGTATTCTTTCATATTCTCTGTTGAAGCCAATTGTATGAGGCACCTGGTTAAAAATATGAAGCACTTAGAGCAAAATATTTCATTGGGTTTTAACTATATACTGTTAACCAGATTTTATTGAGATCAGAGGACAATCTAGTCCATAATTGCAGGCGGGGGGGTTGGGGGGCAGCGTTTGTGGAGGCTTAGTTCTTTGGTTTTGTTCTCTTCTTTTCTGAATGAGCCAAGGGTACATAAACTATTTTGTCTTGGTTTTTTTGGTAGGACTGGTTCAAAGAGAATGGAACAAGCTAGTATGGACTATGAAGCACCATTAATGCCATGTGGTTGTATCCTTCTCTGTCATTTTCTTACTTGTCATGCAGAATATTTTAGAGTTATATACTATGGTTATGAGTCCTGACCTTTTTGAATACAACAATTTCCAGTGCTTTAAGAAATTAACAAGATACCAAGAATATGAGAAAGGCTTCCATGAAGTGTGAATTAAGAATAAATAAATGGAATGTAATATATGCAAGTGTGACCTGTTTTCAGATACTCTGGTAGCTTTTTCTCATGCCTTTTATAATCCATCCAAGCTGGAGCCAGAGGTCCATTAGCACAGTATCCAGCCAGCCTATCAAAGCTAGAAGTAGTCTTTGTGTTTTTGCATATCTTTGAATGTTTGTCTCATTTTATGTCTTTATTAAAGTTGACCAGAACTGTGTAATATTTTTGCCATTTTTCTTAATGTTTGTGGCCTTTTAGGCTTAAGTTTTCCTAGATAAGCACAGCCTTTTGTGATAATACTTACTGTCATGCCATCCATCTATTTGATGGGCCTTTTAAATCCATTAGGCTATTCTAACCAAGTTTGGAGACAATGAGGTCTCAGCAATACTAAGTTCCTGCCGATTTCATGAAAATCAGTGTCTGGGTAGAGCAAAGAGATACAAATGAGTACTTCATTAGAGAAATGGACAGCACAGACTCCATCATTACATTTTATGCCACTCAGTTTAGGGGCATGTTTGCTGGCCAATTATCACCCGTATAATTCAAAGCCAGGCAAAGATGTATTCAGGAAACATAGGAAGGCAGTAAAGGCTCCAAATAGCAGCTGTGGTATTAATAAGTTGCAGTGTACAAGAATCTAAGACACACACTAAAAAAATTCAGTAGTTCATCTGATGGAAGAACATATATGTGAACATGTATATATGTAAATATATATAGATATATTATATAATATATATAGATAGACTTTTGCCTAGTTGCGCCACCTGCAGATATTTATTTGTGTGTGTACTATCAGTGATGGAAAAGGCAGACTTCTTGTCTTAAAAGAAAATAGTTTATTCAGAGAGTTTTAAGACATAGTGATGTCAGAAGTGGAAAACAGATTTTTTTCACTCTCCTAAACTGCAAATAAGTGTCTGATATCGAGATGAGGGCTGCACAATAATTTTTGAAACTGCAAATTAAATAGTCTGTTAGGACAAAGTATCAGTATCAAAATTTTCCTTAATAGCTTTTTACTTTTTAGTTATTTTCCAGTTTCAGCTTTTGACAAGTTGGGGTGATCCGTACTACATTGGTTTGAATGGACTTGAGTTGTTCAATGAACATGGAGACCAAATCTTACTAACTGAAAACAGTATCCTTCCACAGACCAAGCGCCTCTATCCCTTTCAGATACACAGTTTGCTCCCTGGCAGATTATCATATGACATCACTTGCTACTTCTTCCAAATTGCCAGTTTATCCCATGTGATTACTCTGCTTGTATTTCTCTATATTTGTGTGATGATACTTGTTTCCATATGTTTTAATGTATTCTATATACTTTCAGAACATTTCTTCTCTAAATGGGGTGCACCAACAAAGGAGGAAAAGGTTAGAGAAGGGAAGGCTTAAGAAGGATATGGTATTTTTTGCTATCAACATTTATTTCTTCTATGGTATGGAAGGACCAGAAAGTTTGATGAGCTATAAATTCATAAGAAAAGGTTGAGCTCAGTTCTTTGTTATGGAATCTTTCATTGTGCCACAAGAAAGAAATTTTTCATAACTCTTGTTCTGGAGCCTTAAGCTATTCTAGACACCCGATCCAGTCATGAAGATAAAGGCTGAGACTTTGAATTTGATTCAGTGTTCCCTGGGTAACCAACAGAGGGAATGAAGGACATGTTTGAAAGATTCGTAGTCATCAAGGTTACACTTCAGTGCTTTGTATCAGCTAAAGTCTCTTAAGAGCTGAAAGCTTCGTACCCCAACATATAATTCATGTAGTTCAGTCACATGGAAGAAACAGTTTCTTAGCCAACTAGAAAGGATAAAAAGCATGGATACTGCATGAATTGTATCTCTCAGGATCCTCAGGATCCTCATTGCCTAATAAATAGAGGATACAATGAAAAAGGTAATAAAGGCTTTTTCCTGAGTGCTATTTTTATTTGTATCTTGTATGATACATGATGAACTTGAAACATCTGTAATGGAGAAACAGCATTTTGACATTGAAAAGTGCTAACAAATTGTTTTTAAGAACATGGGATCTTTAACTTGGTTTTAAACCGGTATGTCTTTATAGTACAACACAATTCAGGTAAAGATACCCCAGCTCATTTTGAATGATCGCCTGTTTCTGCCTGTACAGTAGTGTTGCTTGGATATATTAGGATCCCAAAAAGAGCACATTTGTCTTAGTGCAGTACTAAATGTGATAATTCAGTACTGAGTCTGGAATAAGCTTTTCTTAAACAGTTGAGGCATTGCTGTGTTATTCCTTAAATTCTTTATAAATACTTACAGACTCAGGCCTTTTAGAAAGCAGGACAAGGGAAAATTAATGTCCCTCAAACTGGATTGCTAAGGATTTATAATCCTGAAGACAGTGCCATCCATCCACATTTCTTTGCATGTCTTTAACATACATAAGTTTTTAACATAAATGTTCTCTTACGGAGAAAATGTTAT